>WAAD01001911.1:550209-622253 GCA_013389945.1 Fregata magnificens
CGCGCTTGCTGAGGGTGTCAGCACAAGCCCCGAGGCGCGGCTGGGAGAGGACGGATGGGGTGCCTGGGGGGTTCCCTGCAAGGGCTGGGGATGCTGCTTCGTGCGCTGGACCCTCCTCGAGGGCTGGGTGCGGGTGCCACAAAGCAGGTCGAACCCTAAAGGTGCCCGACCCCGGCGGGAGCCTTTCTTCAGGGTTTGCAAACTCGGTGCGCTTAAACGGCGCTGGCTCTCGTCCATCATCCACCAGCTTGTGGGTCCCAGGACAGGGACAGAAGCGTGCCCGGAGCTGCCCACCATGGCCAGTGCCACCCAGCGCGGTGGCTGTCCTCTGGGCGCGCGTCCCCTGGCCTGGCTGCGCCCTTCCATGGTGGGACAGAAGAAACTGAAGGTGTATTACTCGGGTGCCTGTTTGCACCGGAGGGAGTTAGCTCTCTGGAAGTGATCTGGAGGCCCCAGTACCTCGGAAACGAAAAGGGAAAGGTTGGAAGGGACTCCCTTCACATTGGAAGGGACTAACGATTAGGCTGAACTGTTGGAGAAGAGCCAGGGCGCTCTTGAGGAGATGCTGTACCCTGCCGGTCTGTGCCGTAAGAACCTAAGAGCCGTCTCTGACCAAAGGCCCATCTCCCCAGGAACATGCCTCCAAAACCAACCACCCACCCAGACACCCAACCAAGCAGCAGCTATAAACTGATAGAGCAGAGGTTCGCTGCCTACTCGGTAATACACAGATTGCACTGGCTACACTTTTCATCCAAAATCACAGAAAAGGTCCGGACTCGGGTGGGAATGTCTCCCACGCCTCCACATCTTCAGCCAAGCTCGAGGCCGTCTCTCTCCCTTTCCCGTGCCTCCCTGGCCACGTTGTGGTGCACACCCTAGCTTCTGCATTTACTAGGCACTGACTGTGGAGTAAGAAATTCATTTGCTATAAAAGTGGCTGGGAGGGAGCGATAATTCGACCTCACAGGGCAGGCTGTTGCGGTCTTCCAGCCTCCTGCCATCTCTCTCCTTGCAGCCTGTTGTAGGCGCTTGGGGCACCAATGTTATTGTAATTCAGTGGGCAGACCTTCTCAGGGGGTGGCAATCAGGGCTTCTCTCAGCATCATCCCTGGGACATCATCAGCTGCCACTGCATCGTTGCCCCGTGCGCAGAGAACAAGCCATGCTATTGAGGCTGGGCTGGGGACAGGCAGCAGGTCCTGCCCGCAGCCTGGTACATCTCGACACAACGGCAAGGAGAATAAGTGACTGTTTCATGCAGGCTGATGTGATGGAAGAAGAGAAAAAATATGCTAATGGAGAAACGGGGTGGCCAATTATGACAATACGGCTTCTGCAGAGGGACCTGAAATAGGCACAAACGCTTCTATTCTCAGCACTCATGAGAACTTGGAGACTTTTTGGGGGTTTCTACAAGCTGCAGGCGAATCAGGCAGGGCAGGGCTCCCCACCACAGGCAGGACCTGGACTGGCAAGACCCACAAACACAAAGGATGGCCACAGGCAGAGAGCGATCCGATGTTCAGCCCTTCAGGCAAAGGCAAGAAGGTTTGGGATCCAGCCCTGCCCCAGTCCCCCCGGGATCATCAGCTGGTTAAACCCACCAAGGACCACGCTCAGAAGCAGAAATGTGGGGTCTGAACAGCACCAACGTCCCAAGCCCCATGGGTCCCTGTTTCCCCAGCTGCAGCCACAGTGGAGCAGGCAGCCAGGCACCCTGCCCGTACCCTGCCCAGCCGCCCACCTTGCTGCGAGCATCCCGGGGGGCCGGGGGAGTTATCTCATGCCTGCCGCACATGAGAGACGCAGGGCTGGGCTGTCTCGAGTGCTCTTAGCGCAGCACTGAGTACTTCATTATTCGACGGGGCAGGGACTGGCACGCACTGCCCTAGCCAAACACCTAGGGCACGGGGAGGTGGGCTCACTCTTACCGTCTCCAGCCAAATGAATAATTGAGTGTCCGCTGCAGCACGGAACAATGAGGGCAGAGTGACGCACGTGTGTGGGGGGAAATGCACGGCGTGGGGTGAAACCCTGGTCAGGCGGAGCTGGGATGTGAAGCTGGGTGTCCTCTGCCACCATGGCACAGATGTGCTTAGAGGACAGCTCCCTCCCCAGCTGTGTTTCGGGTCTGCAGACAGACATCCGAAACCTTAGCTCGCCCTCTGCTTACTGATACCTACGTGGCTCAAAGCTGGTTCACCCCACAGCACTCCTCCCAGCATCCACGGTCTCCAGTTGGTCTATTCTTGGGTCTTTCTCCCCACTTTTTGAGATGTCAAGCCTATACCTCCCACCATGGTGTTTCCCTTTGATTCTTGCAGTGCACTGCTGATCCAGGCCACTGGGTCCTATATTATCAGTATAATTTGCCTTCACCCCATATCGAAGGGGTGAAAAAGTTCTCCCTAACTACTAGTTCTCCCAACTCCTGCCCAGAGGCAGTATCCAGCCCAAATCCAGAGGTCTGTGTACCCTGTTGTTAAAACAACCAAAGTGCTGGCGATTATCCACGGTTGTCCTCACCGCTAGAAAGTTTTTCTTGGGTTCAATTTGAAAATCCCTTGCTCCAGCTCAAGTTTTTCAGTTCCTAGTTATTTTTGCATCCACAAGTCTTTGGCTGTTGGTGAAGAAGCTGTTGTTTAGCCCTGGAATGGCTCCAAATCTTTCCACTGGATGTATTAGTTATCCTAAATTCATAACCATCACTGGGGTATTTTTAGCTTCGCGCAGCAGTCGTCAAACAAACCCTGCCGCAAGGCAGGGGGACGGTCTGCAGGACTACCCGAGGTCCCTCGCAGCCCTGCTCCTTCTGAAGATCCAGGCTCAATCATGCAGAGACGACCACGAAATCCTACCTGGGGAGCCAGCTGGGACTGCGACCAAGCGCCTCATCCTGTCCCCGTGTGATCCACATCCAGACTGTGGCTGAACACGCAGACAGGCACGGCTTGTGTTTTCTTACAGGAGAGCGGTCAGCTCTGCCTGAGCTCAGGGGTGCATTTCGATCCTGAGCCCTTGGGGAGGTGGCGAGGTGCCTGCCACCCTCACTCCCACCGTGGGACACTTACTGCTACAGAAATACACCAAAAAGCTGGTAGGAGCGAGAGCAGAAGAGTCCTTTGCTCCAGATTTGGCTGCTGCCTGCGCTATAGACACGATGCTGCATTGTCTACCAGCTGGGCTGATCCTCCAAGCAGCCCCACATCCACACTGGATCCCTTCGGAGACTCTGGAAGCAGCTGCCCCTTTTTCATAAAAGTAGGGATCGGTACGTCTGGCCTCCCCTCGGCTCCCTGGCGGTCCCTCCCGGCCCGCGCGCCTTGCCAAGCGCTCACTGGTCTGGGTTTAATAAGCGGCGGCTCTGCTCCAGCAATGGAAACTGGAGGTGGATGCTGCAGCGGTGCACGGTGCGGGGCCGCGGTGCGACCACAGGGAGGTGGTGGCAAGAGCTTCTGGATCGTTCCTCTCCCTCCTCGCCCATGTTTCTGTGGCGGCATGGCTGAGGTTTGGATTAGAAAATGCACCATGCCACAGCTGTGCCTGCTTCTGGAGCAGGGTACGCCCTGGCCTCCCCCTTTTTCGACCCAGCTCCCCATGGGATTGGAAAATACTGCCTGAATACAAAATATGAACCAGGACCTGCAGGACACCCCCACTTCAGTGGGCTGGCAGCCAGAGACCAGCAGGACAGCCCAGTTCCCGGAGGGCACTAAACCCCTGTGTCTCAACAGCTGGGCTTTGCCCTGGGTGTTTGTAAAATAACACTTTTCCAGGAGCACTCACGGTGTTCACCCCTTAGATCCCTGTTCCACTGTTTCCCCGTCCCCACAGCTCTGCTCCATGAGATGCCCCGAATGCTGGTGGGAAGAGAGCGAGCTGGGGAGTCATGGGGTGGGAGGTGGGAGCGCCCCTCGGGAGGTCTGCACAGCTCCTGAAAGCCTCTGTCTTTCCCCAGCGAGGCATTCACCACCGTGCTACCGCCTTCCAAGCAGCTAGTAGCCACTTAGCCAAGGCAGTGCACCCACCCAGCCTGCCTTTCCAGTGGAAAAAATGCAGTTGCCCTGCTGCTGAAGACAGACATCGTGTTCCTCTAGGACAGAGCTACCCCGGAGTCAAGGATGGGTTTTGGTGGAAGTCACATTCCTCAGGTGGCTCCCAGTTCGGGGATCTCTTGTGAGCTGGAGGAAAGTGCTGATATGGCGCACGTGAACTTTGGAGGTGAGGCCAGAGTAGTTGGCAGTAACATCCTGCGACTTGCAAATCAACTTTGCAACTAGACATGAATCCCAAGCCCTTTCCCTCCGAGATAGGAGTGACAGCTATATAGGAGGAGAATTGCTCCTGGTCGGCTGGGGCGTCATGCGGGACCTGGGGATGGCCATTTTTCTCCTAAGTCAGAGAAGGGGTGGATATCTCATGAGCAGAGCAGGCAGACCCTGAGGACAAGATGAAATTCGGTAGTCCTAAGGGCAAGATCGTGTACCTGGAGACACGATGAAGCCCAGGGGAATCCCTGCATAGGAAGGGATCCCTGCGGGAGAGAAGGACCTGAGTGTGCTTGGGTGAGGGTATTCAAGGCACAAGAGAGAAACCTGCAACCCCAGAAATCCCTCTGGACTCCTGGTGGCATTGTCCTTGGACCTCCCCTGGATGGTGGCTGCAGTTCTAGTTGCTCATGTTCAGAGGAGGAAGTGAATCCCTCCAGGAGCAGCTGCTGGGTAGGGCCCAGGGGCCATCGGGGAATGGAGACCCGGAGTTACGAAGGAAACCAAGAGTTTAGCTATTCAGCTTACCAAAATGAAGGTCGAGAGGGAAAAGGATGGGAAGCATGCTAAGGAAGAGTAAAGGGTTGAGTCTGTGCTGGCAGAGAAACAAGGGGGTACCAAACCACAGGTTTTCAACCCACAAAACAAGGTACCTGGTGGGGCCTTGTGCTCCTTGTGTACATGGGGAGTGTGAGCACAGAGCCCCTAAACCCAGCCGCGACAGAGCAAGGGTGTTTATGAAAAGGACGTCACAGCGCAACCATCCCTGGTGGAGGAGTCCTCAGCTGCGTGAGCCGGAGGCTGCTGGCCAGCCCCTGCTCTTGTACTAACACCTCCGCCCAGTCATGAGGAACACGTCTGTGCTTTAGCTTATTCTTCCCCTCCCCTTTCCAGCCACTCCAGCCTGCAAAAATGGCAACCAGAAGCCAAAAGTTCAATGACTTTGTCTTTGGGCCTGCTGATGATCAGACTATTACAGAAGTGGATGGCATTGATGAGGAGCTTGGAGTTAAATTAGCTGATGAAGGTTTTGAGAAGGTAACCTCTTTCTTTCCTCCCCAGCTCCTTCCCGCGTTCCCTGCTGGCCTCATCAAGAACATCACGTTCTTGCAGCATCCTTTCTTCCCTCCTTCTGGCCATAACAGGGGTCCCACTGTCTAAGTCCACCTGAAATCTGGTGGAAGATTGCTCCAGGCTGTTCCAAGGCATGACGACATGTGCTTTGCAATGGGGCAAGGTCAAATATCCGTGTGGTTCATCAGTTCCTCCATCCCTCTTTGGAGATGTTTTAAGCAGAACTTAAACCTGTTCTGTTGGAGAATTTACTTAAACAGACTTATCTCCACAGAGGGAGGGTTGTGAAGCTCAGCCGGCAATGAATGAGTGATAACCAGCTGATTTTGGACCCCCAGATACATCTTCTGGGGATAAGGCTTGACAGCAAAGAGGCATGCCAACCAGTAACTTCAGCTTGTCAGTTGCATGTCTGACCAGACCCACTCTGCAAGCAGCTCCTGATCTCCACGGCACTCAGGAGCCCCTGATTAATCACTCTGTGTGTGTGTGTGCACGTGCATGTCTATCTTATTGGCACTTGGAAAATATTTCACATTCTACTCTTAATTTTCTCCCAGAACTTTGCATTGTTTCAGTTCAGAATGATCCTTGGCAGGAAGAAAGCTGAAACAGGTGAGTGACGGGCAGAGGGATGTGCTAGACGGGCTCTGACCCATCTAGCCAGGATGGCTTGAGATACCAGAGCTGTGCCAGAAGTTAACTTTCCCTCTGCCACGATGGCAGGGAAGGAGATGCACCGTTGTCCCGGCTGCTCCTGGTCTTGGTCCAGCGCATGCCATGGTCCCCCAAGCCTCACATCAAAGCTTGGGCTGTTTGAAAGTTTCCAGACAGCTATGCCAGGCACTGGAGAGCTGCAGGGCTGTAGGACCAGCTCTCTGTAGTCTCAGCATCAGCCTGAGGTCACTCAGGAAGGGCAGCTGGTAGACTGAGCGTAGCTGGATCCATCCCGACGTAAGCTGCGCGCTGCGATGCTGCAGTGCGTGGAAAGATGTATCACTGTGGCAGAGCAGGCTTGTAACAGGAAAAGCCAGCCTAAGGGCAAAGCCAGGAGCACGAGCTAATTTGGGAACACAATGGTTATGCTAATCAAAACACCTTCCAGAAGAGAAGGGAAGGAAATTACCTAACCCTTCATCATGCAACGTGGCGTCCCAGTGCCCAGTCTGCAGCAGCAGGGCTATATTCAGCTTGGAAGAAAGGGCATTCCCATCCGGGCAAGGAAAAAAGCATAGGGACCTCTTTCCTCCAGGCTCTCTTCATCCACATTGGATGCAGGAAAGTCGCCCTCTTCCCATCCCTAAACTGGCTTTAGGTCCAGATAACTTCATGCCTCTCTTGAAAGTTTGGCTGGACACAAATTCACGTGACTCCAGGAGCTGGGGCTTAACAAGAAACTTCTTCAGGACTTAGAAAATCTGGCGAGAAGAGTTGCAGTCATTCAGGGACGTGCAGCTTGTCTTGCTCCACCGCCAACAGATTGTGATGGGGCAATAGCTGGTTATATCAAGGGAACTCTCCTCACTTTCCATGTATAATCTTAGCAGGGTTCATGCTCGTTGCCTGACTCAACATCTGGAAATTGTAATCCAACTGAAAACAGCCCAGGAAGGAGCTCCTAACATGCCAGGAACAAACACAGCTCCCAGCTTTGAGAAATCCCAGGGCATGGCCCCAGATAGAGAATTTAAGGTATTTTGGGGATGCTAGCGCTACAGAGCACAAGAGGACATGAATGCACTTGCAGGATTAAATCAAAAGCCACAAAGTACCTCTGGCTTAGAAGAAACACACCTCTTCTGGGGGCAGGCTTCTCTGGTTGAAGCTCTCCCACGTTCATGAGCCTACTCTGCCTATTGCCACCACACCTCAAACGTGAAACTCGTGCGACACCTCTCCTCCCCTGGTTAAAGCACCCTTTGGGGAGAGCAGAGGCATTTGCTTCTGGAGGTACCTTTTGCCTGGTGCAACCTGCATAAAGCACAGCGGTAGGAAGAGACAGTCCATCTCTTCAGCTGTGCACGAGAGAGAGCGTGTCCACGCTGGTATTGCGTGCAGATGGCAACACCAGCTGGGGACAGAGTCAGAATGGTGACTGTCTGGCTGGTGACATCAAGAAATTGCAGGCATGGGTACTCTGCAGGGGTAGACACGCTGCAGTACGGACACAAGTAGGCTTACATGATCCATGCGCCTATTTCCCATCAGCAGCTGATCTCCAACCGATCTAGCAACGGGCCGTAAGCTTCAAAGTTATGGATGCAAACAGGGGAGGTACCCAGGCAGCCAGCGAGTGCTTTGGCTGGGTGAAAGGCACAACAAGCGGTCGGGGGGGTCTGAACACTGCATGGGAAGAGCAGCAGGGGTGGCCTGGCTTCCCACCCAACAAAAGCTGCACAGCAAAGCCTGAGGCCCACCGGACACTCATACCCCTGAAGTCCAAAGGGAAGAGGGAGCTCAAAACACGGCAGCCATCACCCTGCCACATCAGCTCCTCTTCTCTCTGGGCTGGTTTTGCTGGGAACCAACGGGGGGAAAGCGTGAACCGTGTCCATGGTCGGAGGGTTGGATGCACCTGGAAGGACTGCAAAATCATGGCACAAGACCCAGGAAGGGAAAGCAAAGACCTGAAGGGGTTTCTTCTGTTCCACGGTGCAATGAAAGCTGCAGACTGAAATAATGCCTTCTGCCCGGACACTCGCCTACAGACAAGTAATTGGTTTTATGTATTTATTTATAACTGCCACGTTGCCCCGGCACACAGCATGAGTCTCTCTCACCTCGGGTTCTGCCCAGTGATGAGAAGCAGGAAAAGCAAACAGCACCTTTCTAAAGTCATCCTCCTGGGCTGCTCGGTGGGACTTCAGCACAACCCCACAGGGAAAAAAATCTCCCCGTGGTTTGTGTCATGTCTTTATGGGCATGCTACTAATGGCCGTTTCCAGTATGCCACACCAAGCCGCTGCGAAGCACCTTGGACAGAAAGGCAGTACCATCAGCCTCACTTTTCAGGAGGAGAAATGCAGGCAGAGGGAGGGTGCAGCTTCTCCTAGGTCTCTCCTGGGCCAGCGCTGGAGGCATCTCCCAGGTCCTAGCTGAAGGTGCTGATTCCCCAATGAGCACAGTATTGTCCCACCATTCGTGTCTGTCAATGCACAGTGGCTCCTCCCAAAAAATCACGTTCCACACTCATGTTAAAAAAAATACACCCTATAAGTGGCATATTTTTCTGGAGGAGAAAAATTCCTAGTTTGAATATGGAATACCCTTCTCCCTCCACCACTGCAAATTTTAAGAGGCTTTCTATGGGAAAAAAATAACTTGCAATTTTTTTCCCTTTGATTTTCTCCTGTTTGAATGTTTCTCCAGCCCACAGACACCAAAGGGACACCCGTGGAGTGTGGAACTGATCTGTGAGTCAGCACTGGGGGGGAGATGGGAAGTCGGTGGATGCCTGTGCTGGAGGAAAGACCAGGGGAGGCAGGTGTCCCAGGACACTCTCCTCCAGCACGGGACATGAATGCTCCATCAGGTCCCACGATGCAGAAAGGGTCGTGGCCGGACTCCTCTTGGTCCAGGGCAGCCTGGGCAGGACAGGCAGGTGTGCAGATGTGCTGTGGGTGCAGGAGTTGGGTTGTACCTGAGGCTGGGTGCTGGGTGTGCCTGGGAGAGGTCCTCTGTGGGACCCAGCCACCCTTCCTGCCCCTGCCATCCCTCTGGTGTGCTCGGGGGGGATAGAAACCGTCACACTCTGAGCTCAACACCACCTGAGCTTACACAGCTTCCACACCGTTGCTTATTCCTCTGCTCCTGTGCCCTAGCAAAAAGCAGACAATCCCTCCCCCTGCATTTTGTTAAATCTTTTTACTTCTGTGTCACTTGAAGCCCCCTCCCCTCCACACACACCTTAAGATGAATTTCTCTGGCTGGGCACAAGCATCCAACATGTACCCACTATTGCAAAGGGGGCTTTGCAAATGGCCAGCAGCACCTCTCCATCTCTGCTGGAAAAACCTTGCTTTAGACGTCATGGGATCTGCTACATCAGCGTTGAAATGTATCAGAAGGTCTTGAAACCAGACACACCTAGGGATGGTTATTTACCCAGAGAAGCTGAACCAGTGTAAAGGGAGTGCTCTGAACGTACTTAATCTGTAATGGGACCAGTGAACCAGATCCTGAGTAGAAGAGGAAGAAGAAGAGGAAGGAGAAAAAGAAAAGAAGAAAAAGAAGAATTAAGAAAAAGAGAGAAGAAATTAAAAAAAAAAAAAAAAAAGAGAGAGAGAGAAATAATCTTTTAAGTAGTTTTCCTTCCAAAAAATATAGCAGGAAACCTCAGGCTTGGGGAGAGCTTAAATCTGTGTGTGAGGTGGCACCAAATAATGCCAAGGTAAATCCTAACTCTGAATTGCTCTTCTTAGGGCAGAGCCGTGTACCTGCACGCCGCCGTCCAAGAACACGCTGTGCTTGCTGCCTGAACACAACACTTTGTACTCAGGAATCTCTTAGCAGAGCAGGGATTTTTATATTAGCAAACAAAAAAAAAAGACCTCTCCGAGTAAGTGTACGATTACAGTATACGAGGTGCCAGGCTGACATTTTGGCCAGGTGAGGGGTTTGAACCAACGCGTGGGTCAGCAGCGTTTGACCACACAAGGCCGGACCTCGCTGCCGCAGCACAGTATGATGGCTGATGTTGGGGTGTCAAAACGTCAGGAGTTTGGGGCTTGGGGAGGTTTTTGGGTCCGCAGGGGGGAGCTGGGAGTCGTGGGAGAAATTCAAAGTCCTGTTTCAGGTTTGCCAGAGGTACATCACCTGTCCCCCCACCCCAACACAACAGACTGGTATTGAATTAACACACCAGTGGGGCGGTTACAGGGTGGCTGCTTGTGCCAGCCCTGTGATAGCAGCATTGAACTCTGGCAGGGGGAAGGCACCCCAAAATCCTAAAATGCCCCGCTAGGCTTTGCCCTGTGTCTCCAAGGGGAGCTCTAAGGGATGCTTGCAAAACAGCTCTTCCCTCGGATGCACCATCACTCATCCCCTGCCATGTGCCTGGCTCGCCTGCTCACATTTTAAGTTCCCCAGATATTCATGCAGCACCTAACACACCAGTGACTGCAACCTGGCCTGACAGCTCAGTGCTATTGCCGTGCACTTCAGGTGTGCTGAAACAAAAACCGCTCTGGGCGGGGAGGCGCATCCCCAGCCACCTGCGCTTCAGGTCTGCTCCCCCCCGGCACAGCTGCGAGCACTTGAAAGCCATCGCCTGCAGTTTGCATTAAAAGAGGACTTCTGGTCAGTGATTGCCTTGGCAAGGGCTGGCGTTATTTGGTACTTGACAAGGGCCTTAAAAATAAAACCAGAGCGAAAGGCGATTGAATGGGAGAGAGCTGGGGAATAAGGTCATTGCGACACTGGTCAGTTTGAAGCGCTCTGACACAGCAGAGCAGAGCTGTCCCATGGGCAATGGCCTTTGGCACCTCCCAGGGAGCCGAGCGCCCGCACCCAAGAGCCCAAACCCACTGAGCATACGGACGCAGCACAGATCCGTCCCAGCCAGCAGAAGCAGTTCCCATTTCCACTGCCGGGAGTGGTGACTCTTGTAAAGGTAATTAATCTCTCCATACAGCATAATTAACCTGTGGGAATCACTTATAAAGAACAACACGTTGTAAAATCCAAGCATTAAGATGTGACATAAATGCCAAGATTATCTTAAAAAAACCCACACTGAATCCCTTCAAATAATACATGTTGAGGTCTTTCTGACTCAGCAGCACGTGCTTAAAACTTAACAGAGGGCAGGGGGTCACACTCTCTGGACTTTTTCCCAGCCATCCTGGTTAGAAATGATCGCACACGCTGTAATTTCACGTGTCCGCATGCTGCTGGACGAGCAGACTTCAAGCAGAGCTTCCCAGCAGCAGCCACCCATGCTAGAACTGCGAGAGGTCCCAGCAGCACGGCAGAAGAGGACGGAGCTAGTATTGACCCAGAATAAAGCTGGCATACTCACTGCTGGAAAGCTGCAGTTTGTCCCTGGCTTTATATATATATTGCAAGCTGTACTTTGATTCTGTGTACTCAAGGGAAATATTTACGTTGAGAGCAACAATGTAAAGCTTGTCTGCATAGCTACCTCTGCTCCTAATTGTATACTACCCCACCGAACTTTGAAATGCGAATCACCACACTCACACATGAACACCTTCTTCAGGAAATAAATGTCATATGCAAAAAGGCTGTCCTTTACGTGGGAGTGCAGCTCTACTTGGAGGGCTCAGAAATGCTCAAGGGGGAGAGGGGCCTGGTTTAAAATCTGGGGTTTTTTTCCATCTGGTTCCCAAAATTAAAGGACTACCTTGACTCCTGGCTGAGATGCATTTTCCTAAAAGAGTCAAATTGCCATTAATACCTAAAAAAGCAAGAATAGATACTTGTCAACCTGCCCGAGTTCAAGTGGAAAAGCAAGTTACACACTTGTGTGCAAGTCTGTAGATATTACTGAGGGCACTTTGTTCCAAAGAGCAGCTTTGGGATTAAATGCACTTTGGTAGCAATTCAGGCAGGATCATCAAAGCCTTGCTCAGCCATCAGCACCAGCTCTCCTGGGTGAGAGGTTGGAGATGACACACCACCTATTTTCTGGGAGATGCGGTGGGGTGGACTGTCTCCACTGATGGCTCTCCATCATCTGCTGGGGCTCCAAGGGGGACCCACGGGCAATGCAGCGGCTCAGCCCTGCTCGCCCACAGTCTCTGCTCTCCAAACCACCCCTTCACTTCAGGTTCCTCTATTTTTAAATGTCAGGCCATGTTCTTCAGAAGGTGCTAAACACTTACAGCCAGGGCTTTTACTAGAAAATTTTCTGCATTTATTAGTATTATGTTAGCACTAGAAAAGGGAGGGACTGGCTTGTAGTATAGACTGTGCAAACTCAGATCCTTGTTGCTCATAAAATGGCTTTTCACCCTTACCGGATCAAAAAGCTGTCAGTCCAAGTGGACAACAGACAGGTCTCCATTCCTGCACTGTCACTGAAAACCACAGTACCAAGCTGTACACAAGGTCACAGGAGGGCCCAACATGAACCCCCTGTCTCCCAGCCCAAAGGGCAGGTTTGTGACCGCAAGGCTACGCTTCCTTCCCAGTCACCTAGAAAAAATACACTGTCACCCCAAAATTTATCTGCATCACCCTGCAGTAATTCAAATAAACTCTAGCCCAGCCAATCAGAACATTTATTCTCTTTATCCATGCTTATTTATTAATTGAGTGGATTGATGAAGCCACATTGATTAATCCAGCTAATTAAATGCTCTGCCCTACTCATGCGGCTGCTCGGGAACAAGAAGCGTTGTGCTCCGGCATTCCCATCTTTCCGGAAGAAATGCTGCCCGTTATGCAGGAAGAGGCAAGGCTTACGCGGAGATCAAGGGGCAATTATAGGTCCAGGCAGGGATCAGGTGCAGACAGCACCGGGGAGGCTCCAGCTGGTACTGTGCCTGACTGCGAGCAAGCGAATAAACAGATAATAAACGCAGAGCAAACACATCTTCTGGGGAGCCTGTGCGAAAGAGTGTCTGAGGCTAAAAAAGAAAAGAAAAATACTAATAATGCTGCCTGACATTCCTGAATCTTCTTTAACTGCACCGAATGGTTTGCAAGAGGCAAGCTCGTAGTGGATCTTGTGATGTTTTAAGAGTTACACGAGGCCAGCTGGAGAGGGGGACACCCAGGGACATGCATGGCCAATTTTGAGAGAGCAATGCCACTCCTGTAACCAGCAGGTGCCGGGAACTTTTTGCAACCAAGTGGCGGGAGTTGAAGAAAAAAGCAGCCTGGCAGTAAATATACTTAGCAAATTCAAACAGTGAACGAGTTCCAGGAAATTGAGATAACCCTGTAGGCACAAAGATCCTGATCCAAAGCCCACGGAAGTCAGTGGAAAAGAAAATCATGTTAGCTTTTAGCAGGCTTTGGATGAAGCCCAAGGAAAGTCAAATAAGCAATCCAGTCCCAATGACTCTGTAATTCTTCCCAACTAAATAGCCACCCAAATCTCACACACCTTCCCTGGCAGCTCCTCACTTGCAGCTTGGCCCCCACACTGGGGGTTTGTACTGAGGGTTACCTATACATAGATTTTTTTACTCACTGCTGCCGGGTCCTGCTCTCCTGGCAGCTCTCTGGTGTCTGCGGCTTTGTCACGAGACTGAGCATTTGGTGTTTCTCCTTGAGCCTCCTGTAGTTACAAGGATATTTGAAGATTTCGAGAGGCAGCAAACAAAAACTGAGCAGCCCCAAAAGCGGCAAATTTCCACGTAACCTCACGGCGCTCAAACCCAGGGTGTGGGATCCATGGGTCACCCAGCGGGGACCAGCATCCCACGGCATGGAGAGGACACATGATAGGAGCAGCCAGACACTTGCCAGGCTGAAGAAGACACACTCCCATCACCCTACGCCCATCGCAATGTAGAAGCCCCCAGCCTCCCACAGGCACCCATTTCCCAAGCGAAGACGGGCCCAGAGGCATCTGTGAGAGGCAGCAAAAGCCAGCTCTTCATAGACCCAACCGAGCTCCGGTTACACGTTCTGCCAACCGGCTTTGCCTCATGCTTGCTGGGAAGAGCATCGCATGCAAGCTGGCCACCGTTCAGAGGTCCACAATCCAGGAGGCAAAGGAGAAGACCCAACATCTCCCCTCTTCCAAAAACATTTAACTGGACTGCCAGTTTTTAAGCCCACCAGCCCTGACTCAACCACCATGTCGAATGCCAACAGTTGACGGTGAATCATTTCACGTCATCCACCCTCCAAGATACCAACGTGGCCGTGAGTCAGATCCTGAGCTGAGGTGGGAGCCCGGTGCCCCATCCACATCTGCAGAGCTGCACCCTTTGCTGCGCTGGATGCAGCCTACATGCACTGTGCAGGGTGCAGAAACACCTCTGCTGGAGCAACTGCCTCTATGAATATTGAGATTACTTGAAAAAGTAGGAGTAACTCACAACCCCTCCTCCTCCCAGGAATACTCTCAGCTGATAAACACAGCAATTTCTGTAAGCCCCTGCTATCTCTTGGAGGTACAATCTCAGCTACGGCTCACTAGTATGAACAGTATGGGTTGCGCTGTGCTCTCCTTCAACAGGCTCAGGCAATGCTGGCATGGCCAGACCTTACAGAGGTTCACGATCGGTTGGATGTATTGCAGATTCCTGACGTGCTCACCATAAGGTCACTGGGTTTTTCTTTTTCCTCCCTTCTCTTCACAAAGCCCTTCATTTGTTTAGAACGCAAAATCCAAAGAGAGAAAGTAAAATCTCTCTTCTAAAGAGGAGAGCCTAAATTTTCCCAAGAGGTGAGCAATTCAGTATCTCTCTCTGCTTTGGGGGATCTGGTGCAATACCCTGGTTTAAGCAGGATCCTTGTTTCGGCTGCTCAGCAGCCAGCGGACCTGGCCTGAGCGCTTTACTTCTAAAATAAAATGGGTTTTTTCTTCGCTCCCTTTAACTGCAATTGTCTGGATAAAAAAACTAGCAGTTACACAGTGCCTGCTCCAGAGACCACTGACATCAACAGCAAATTGCTCCTGCCTCCAGTGCGCTTTGAATCAGATCCTAAAAATGCAGCCCAGCCCATCCACATCAGCAATACCGCAGTCAGAAATGAGTTCAAGCATCCTAGAAATCCAGAGAGGCAGGGGAAAAAAACCCAAGGTGATATCTAGGAAAAGAAAGAAATGTGCCGCAAGTCAGCAGCTGCGTTAGAGCTTGAGGGGGGATCACGGGGAGGGGGGTGGATCGCTTGCACCACCACCGTGGAGTTAGAGGGACAATTGCCCTGTTAATACGAACACTATCCCACTCCAGCCGGGCCGCTGAGTTTCTCCACGCTGACAAGTTTTACTGTCCCTGGGCTGTCAGGGCAAAGCTAAGCAACCGTTTTCCAACAGAAAGACCCTTGTCAAAGAAGAAAGTGTCTTCCTAAGAATGATATGTTTATATGAGAAAATACAGACGTTTTATTTCTAAGCGCTCCCTTCCCCCACTGAATTTATAACATTAAAATGAATTGGAGAAAAAATAAGACTGTTGGGTTTTTTAATTACAATATTTATCAAAGAGCGGCTTTCATGACGCTGGAAAGGAAATCAAGTTCAGACTTTGGAAAACTTTTCCTGGAAACAACTCCTTTTTTTTAACATGGTTTTAGTATGGTTTCTTAAGGCCATTAAAACTTAAGCAAGAGCTGCATCTGCTCATCATTCCCCCTCTTTTAACTTTTTAACCCACTGAGCCCTTTCAAACAGAGTTGATAGAGGGTGAGAGCTTCTAAAGACAGTAAGTTCCAGTGAGTTTTCTGGGGAAAGAGCTCTGGAGGAGAGCTCCTAAGAGCTCCCTCCCTCCCCACCAGAGAGGCTGGAGTGTGAGCTGAACCATCATTAGGCATCAGATCCATAGAGACCTGGCACATCGGACTGGCACAACCATTTGGGATGGGTCCCTTGTTGCAAGGGACACGCGCCTGGAGGAGTTCAGTGGATTATTCGCTGGAAGCAACTGGGAGGCAGCTCAGCTGCAAGGGCATCCGGTGCTGTAGGGCTGCGCAGCTTTGCCACCCACGAGACCCATGGCCAGCGTATGGGCAAGGAAAAAAGTTAAGTCTGGATGACACAGCCTGCTTCAAGGCAGAGATGTTTCAGGTTTTCCGTGCCTACCATCGGCTCCCCGGAGGTCACGTCCTCGGTGAATAAGGCAGGCAGTGGGTTGCAAATCCACGTGCTTCCCATCCACCATGCTGGCAACAGCACGGGTCCAGAGATGACACCGAAAATCAGCCCTGTTCAGGATTACTGCCAGTACTGTAATGCACCCCACTGCTGTGGCATGACCTCTGTGGACATCTGACAAGGGATGGACCATGCCCTGTTCTCTCCCTCCTGGAAGGCTTTGGGCTTAGGCCAGGTCTTTGTGCGACAGCACGAAGGTCTAGGCTGGGTTGTGCTAATGATGCAGACTCAGCCCTTGACTCCAGAGGAACATCCCTTCATTATGGTCCTCACCGGGTGCCACACAGGAAAACCACGCAGCGGGTCAGACGCACATTCTTTCACCTCACAGCAGAGCTGATCTCTTCCTGCTTGCCCACATTTGCCCATCATGGAAACTATCACTTGGCTGGCAGCAGGGAAAGCCCCGGCAGATGCACTGCCCTGGCTGGAGGTAGCCACTCTTGACTGTTAACACGGAGAGGATGTGGGTTACAGCTGTTTCAAGGGGACATTCCCTGCTGCAAACTCACATGCCTCTTTCCCCAGTTTTTTCCCCACTACGTTTTACTTCTCACCAAATCAAAGGCAGCAGATCAGATCTTCCTTAGCCTGGCCAGGTCTGTGTTGCAGAAGATGGTGCTTACATGCATAAAGTGAAACTCCTCTGTGCCATCCTTCGCCCCAGCACCGCCCAGCACCAAACCTCCTCCGAGAGTCAGCCTGAAGGGCACAGTGCTCGGACTTTCTTCTCATTTGAGCCGAGTGACTCTGGCATGGTTTCTTTCTTCTTCCTTTACTGAGGCACAGTATGATCTTCTTGCATTCGTCAATGTTACAGCTGATCTTCCTATTGACTTCTCCATTCACAAGTGGGGACTGTGACGCTGCCAGGGAGGGTCGGGACACCCATGCCTGAGGGCCATCAGTGTTACAGGGGTGTCTCCCATCCTGCCCATTCCCAGAGCTAGAGATGACCAGCCTTTGCTGGAGGAAGGCCTTGAAGTATTCCTTTCCCAAGCTGTCCCTTGGGGTTTTTGTCCAAGGACTAGAGGCATGCTGGTCAGGGCACAGAGCTAGCCTAATACTCTGGCCAAAGCAAAGCAACTTCTTCTAATGTTTGACAGAGGCAAGTTAAGCCCCAACTGTATTGATGCAGACAGAACCAGGCAGAGAAATGCGGGACGCCCACCCAGAACTAAAGAAAATGGCCCAGAAGAAATAGAGGGCCATCTCTCCATTAGAGACCTCTGGTCAGGGCAGACACCTCCCAGGCTTGGTTCAGTATTCCCTAGTCAAAGACAGCTCTCCATCGACACAGATGGGTGTCAGTAAGGCTGCTGTGGGTCTCCCATCTCAGCAGTGGCTCAGATCAGGTGCGTGCCAGAAATTAATCTCTCTGGAGGCCAAGACCAAAGGACCCCATCCCTTTTTCCCCTGAAGGAGGTTACTACAACTGCTTGCCAGAAGAGCTGAGCATGCCATCTCCTCCAGCTTTCCAGGCTCATATATGCTATCGTAACCAGCTCTAGATGCAGCTTAGATTTACAGGTTTTCAGCTTTGACTCTCCCTGTATCTGCATGGAAGAGTCTTGGGCTCCCTCTGTATGAAGATGAGGACCTGTGCAGAGCATGTCTTGTTGAGTGAAAGCTTTAGTACTCTGCAGCACATGATCCCAGTGAGTGCAAATGTCCTGCAGAGACAGGAAGGGAATGCTGTCACCCACTGTCTCAAAAGTGTTTACAAGGAAAAGCAAAAGAAACCATCTCCACACCAAAGCAACCTGACCCCAGAGGGTTAAAGCAACCCATACTTTGGGAAGTGGGCGGCAAGGGTTCAAGTCCCAAGCCTGACTCCATCAGGCCAGGCTTTTGAGCTCTTGCATTTATAAGCAAAAGCTGTAATCACCACGCACTCAGCTCTGTGGCGGGCATGCACTCACCCTTTTCATCCCGTCCTTCATCAAACTGGACCCTGCATTCCCAGGAAAAGTTTGACTGCCAGTTAAAGCATCCACACACAGAGTAAGGTTTTCCTGCAAAGCCTCTGCGCGCCTCCCCTTCCAGTGAGGGCTGGATGGCAGGTGTAATGGGAGAGGGAAGGAACAATGCAGTTTCCAAGGCTTGCTTTTTGAGCACATTCCTGCTTGAGACAGAGGTTGCCAGCTCCTTGCAGCATTTCAGGGAGCCACACCAGTAGCTGTTGAAAGGCCTTGGGCCAGACGGCCTGCAGCTACATCTCTTTCACTCTGTAAGCTGATGTGCTTCTGCTCATCCACCAGATCACCAGAGGAAGACCTGCTCTGCTCTATTTTCTTATAGTTATTTCCTCTTTCCCTTGAAGTGTCAGGAGGTTTCCTCTATATAGAAAATAATGCTTTTCTCCCCATCCTTGGCCAGCTCAACACCTAAGAGTAATCCTTTTACAGAAGCCTAGTGGTTTAAATTACGTCATGCCTGTTCTGATTGTCATTAATAATATTGGATTAGCTGCTCTGCTGGCAGATCTGTAACAAGGAGGAGGTCCCATCATGCCTGGTGCTGTCCAGACATGTGGGCAGACACAGGACCCTTCACATATTGCTCCTTAGGAAGCTGATCTGAAGCAAGGACCTGTCCCACAGCAGCTGGAAACTGCTGTTAATAACCTCCAAAGCAGCAGAGGCTGCGTCCCCTCCAGCCCCAGCCAGGGAGGTTTGTTTTCTCCAGCAGCCGAGTCATCACGGCTAAAGCTGCCGATCTTGCAGAGGGAGCACAGCCTTTGTTCACACCCCTGCTCTTTCCAGCGATGTCGGGAGAGAGTTGACTAAATAACACAAGATATCTCCCAGCGTTAACACCCTGGGCAGAAGCTGCAGGGGAGAAGTGCCGTGTAGGAGTGCACTGGGGTCGGAATCATCACAGGAAGATATGCTCATTTATTTTTCCAGCACAGATCTCGCGATCTCGACATCTCCTGGGGCTTTCCTGGCCAGCCTGGAAGTTCTCTGTGCTGACGTGCGTTAGCCAGCACACACTCTTGGGTTCGACACAGGGGCAGCATGTCATCAGGGTGTATTAACAAGGACCTGTCCCTCTGATGCTGCAGGCTTTTCTGGCACTTACAGACGTCCAGGGTATGCAACAGCAGCTGTGCCAGCTCCGGGAGCCTCCGCTGCTTGGGGAGCATCAGTCAGTATTTTTGGTGCTGGTTTTCCCAAGAGATTTTAGGGGCTCATGCCGGGGGTGAAAGACACCACCTCCTTCCTGCATGGATGGCTTGGACCAGCTCCTGCTGCCGTAGCCGTGACGGACAGAGCAGGGTGGCTGTAACCGGGATGGCCTTGGGATGCAGGAGAGAGTGCAATCACTCGTCGGGCTGACTGGAGGAGAGCTATTGCCTCTCCCTGCCTGAGTCTGGCAGTGCTTTTGGTAACAAACCTACCAGGCGGTCCTGTGCTGCCTGGCTTCCCACAGCCATGGGCAGCACACCCTTTCCTCGATCCTGGCCACCCGCCACGGCTCACCCTGTCCCTGGCTGAGGGGACAGCCTGACTAGGGAATGGACCCAGCTTAAAAAAAAAGTCAATACTGGGGAGAGAGAAGGAGCAGGGATTACTTTTGGAGGCAGAACCTTCCCCAGGTCACGGCGCTGTGGTGGCATTACTCCCAACGCGCCTGCAGCAACAGGAGCTGGGGAGAGACAGTCTGGGTTGAGGGGAGGGGAAGGAATTTGGTGAAGCAGCCGAGCGATGCCAAGTGTGTGGTGAGTACGTGCGTGTCCTACCCCGGCCGCCAGCTTTGTACCCTGCCAGCCACATGCTGCTCCAAAGATTCCCGTTCCCCGGGGCTCTGCTTAACTCATGCGCTCACAATTTCCTATTGGAAAAAAAAAGAGACAGGGAGATGTAAAGTAGGTCTGACGGAAACATCCTTTCCTCCTTGCCGACTAGCCAAGAAGAGCTGGCAATAGAAGGCCAGTTCTGCCTGCTCTCTGGTGCTCTGTTTTATTTGCCGTTCCAACACATAGAAAAAGACATTGGCTGGCACGGCAGTATTTTGAAAGACTGAACTTACAGTATTTCCTAGCTTTCCAGAGGGGGGGAACGCTCAACCCATCCCTGGCATTAGCGCGTCTGTGGACCCCCATCTGTGTGGGGTCAGACTTGCACATCGTCCTTCTTTGCAGCTAGAAGTACTTACCCAAACATCTCTCTAAACACCACCAAGTTAATTTTTATCTTGGCTTTCAGCTCACAAGCTGACACAGTACCAGAAACTGTGATACTAGTCCTGAAAGTGAAGCCCCACGCGCTACATCCTGAATGAAAACAGCTTCAGAGCTGAATGAGAGCAGCGCTCACCTGCAGATGTGGCAGGAGACAACAGCGCAAGGCTCGGGCTCAGCATGGACCCCACCAGGCTGGAGGACAGGCTCATGCTTCTGCCACAGCCTGGCCACATCCCTCAGCACGTACCACAAAACTCCAGCCAGGAGACCTGAGGGGAATGGCAACACAGCCATGAAGGTACAAGATTTTGGGATGTTGTAGAGACAAATTCATCCAACCGCTACCTCTGCGGCCAATCTGCATTACACCGATAGCACTGCTCAGTAACTTTGGGGGCACGAGACAGAAAGCAACACCCTGCTTGATGGAGAACAGGAAGATGAAGCAAGAGCTGATGGTGGATCACCAAGATGTTGTGTGGCCCTGCTCCTCACAAATGCCACCTTCCAGCAGCTCTGAGTGATCAGCATATTAACATGGATATCTTTAAAAGCAGAGGTTAAACATCCATCAAGCAGACACTGTTCAGATTTTAAAACAAAAAAAAGATCAAGGGCCACACAGAGTACACAAAAGTGAGTGTAACCTCCCACCAGAGATGTTTCTGCACAGCTCTGCCTCCAAAGGGATGCAAGTACAGATTAGAAGACACTAGCTCTTCTTAGGGATTTTTTCCCACTTGAATGAAAGAGCGTGGCATTTCAATTGGCACATTGCAAACAGAACCAGCACCGATAACGTGTTCTGCCGGACAATATGAACACACATAGCAGAGACAGCGACCAAGCTGAAAGTAAAAACAGACATAGGCAATGAAAGGGACATGCGGGGAAATGGAGGTGAAGTGCTTCTGAGCAAACGTAGTGGCACAGAGAGGTTTCCCGGGCCCAGAACAGCACACCCAGCTTCCCTGGGAGGGTGCATCCTGAGCGCCCCGGGCTGCAGAAGGACAGACCCGCTGTCAGTGCCAGCTGTGTGAAAACCGTGATGCTGCTGGGCTGTGGAGCATCCCGGGACCAGGCATTTCTCCTGTCCAAGTGCATCACACCCTTGAAGGCAGAGCCCACTAGAGTCAGGCTGCTGGCCAGGTCACGCCAAAGCGCACTGGGGACTGCCGCAGTCTGCGGTGCGAAATGCTGACTGGCTGAAACCGAGTCCACCATCTCCCCATGGGAAGCACGATGCTCCTTTGGCAGCAGAGCCACATCTGGAAGAAATTCAGGCAAGCTTGGTGGCTGCGGGCACAGGTCCGCAGCCCCTCTCAGTGGGTCTGGGGAGCCATGGCCCCAAGGCTGCCTCTTTTGAAACACAAACGTTTCTGGGCGAACAGGCTGCTGAAGGAAGAGAAGCACAGGGAGAAGACTATGTTGCTTCACCACACCTCCAAGTCCCACAGGGTAAAGGGACCCAGCTCTCCCCATCCAGGCAGTCGCCCTGATGGACATCCTCACTCCAAGCTGGGGCTCGGGTGTCTACAGGTATGTGAGTGTGAATTCACCCTTGGGCTCCTTTCTCCCAGCCTTGAAACCAACTCTGGTCTTCCCAGTAGTGAGTGACCGAGAACTAGGGACGATTTCTATTATTTGACCTGTTTGATTCATGCCACCACACTGTCCCCTGTGGTGGACCACCGTGAAGCAAGAAGGCGCAGAACTGATGTTGTTTTAGCACCCGCCGCTGTGCCTCCACAAGCCGGTGCCATTGGACCTCCTTAGAGTGACTGTGCATAGGATGGCCGGGTAGGGGTCTGCCAAATGCCTGGTCTTTCATGGTTGTCACTGGCAGAGCTGAGATTTCTGGAGTCACTTTTGGAGACAGTTGTTTCCCTGCCTGCCTTCCTCCTCCTGTCTTTCAGAAGCACTCCTGTGAAACATGGGGGGGTGCAGGGGCACAGTCAGAGATAGCTGATCCCTTAGCCCAACGTGGTCCAGAGGATGTGAAGTTCACATTGTCCTTTATCAGATAAAACTTGCCATGAGTGACTCCTAATGGGGTACAGTCTGTAACCCACAGGAACCATCCAAATCTGCTAGCAGGACTAGAAAAGGTGATTTTTATATCCGACTCACTTTTTGCATATGTTTTCATGAAAATTGTCACTTTGTAGAGAGTTTCAAGTGGTTTTTGATGGGAAAGGGAAATTCCCCAAATGTATTTTGGCTAATGCTCCAAAGCAGGTGGATTCAAAACATACCGCAACAGTGACTTACAGGGTATGTAGGCTGATGCTCACTTATCCCTGTTGTCCACAGAGAGACCTCATCTCCCAGGATGGACTCCTATGAGCAACTTCATGGTAGTGTTGCACATTCTCCGGAGATAAAGCCAAAGCACATCATGGAAGATGTGGTCGTCCAGAGGAATTCAGCCACCTGGAAGGATGGGGAGAAGAAGACACCTACCATGCAACTCCTGAAAGACCTGAAAAGTTTGAATCAAAAATGGTTTTGTAAATCTTTTGGTAAGATGCTTGCACTAGCCAGGCAGTTGCCTTCAATTGCTGGCAGCAGCTTCCCTTAGGGCAAGAGCTGCTTTTCTCCTCCCTGCCAAGGAGGGACTGACTGATGTCAAGCTGCAGCACATAGCTTAAGAAGGGGAGTAGGAGAGGCAGAAGAGCTGCATTTTCAAATACAGAGAAATACTTGTCATTGGACTGTACATTGCTGTGTCAAACCACGTCATTTAAGCCATTGTCCAAAGAAATAACATCCAAGGGTCCTGTCACAGGTTCTCCAGATTCATGTCCGGCCTGTGCCCAGCACGGATGCTTGTTCATGTGGGTATACCAGAAAACACTGCAGCGCATCAGTGACCATTTTTCTGACCAGTTGCTGTATTAAATGTAAGTCCTGGGGAAAAGAGGCACTCTCCAGGTTTGGGAAGGGTATTTATATGAAAGCAGCACGCCAACAGCAGAGCACAAACCCAACTGAATTCTGGCCAACACTGCCAAAAGTCTTGACTACCAGAGATTTGTAGCGCTGTTGCTGGTATTCCCATGAGGAACGGGCACATAGAGCAAGAACCTTCATATAATCATACAGCCAGCCTAAATCCTGGCCTCTGCCCACAGTCGCTGACAGCCCAGTTATAGCAATTTGCCTTTCTGGAAAGAGGAAACAGGAGTTGAAACAAGAACTGCATTGCTGCCAGTAGCCACAGCCATCACTGGCTGCTGAGCTCGTTCCCTTTCTGCGCTACAAAGGAACAGGCAAACCCCGAGTGGCCAAGAAAGACGTGACCAAGTTCAAACAAGCCTGCAAGCAAGCAAGTTACCAAATTGGCAAGGCCACACTGCAAGAGAGCTGGGGCACCCTGCCCAGGGGCAAGAGCAAGCCAGGTAGGGGAAGGGAGTCCTGAGCTAGGAAGAAGAGAGGTCTAGGATAAGGGGAAGCTTCCTCAGAAACACAGAAAAAACCATTAACAGGAAATAGTCTAGTTAGCAATGCAGCATTTAGCCAATGAAAAGCACAGAAATGGTTCTGCCCAAATATCTATAAGCAGCAGGGAATATTGCCATAATTAGTATGAATTGCAGGTTACACTTGGTAAACACAAAAGGAAGCAGGCACACTCATACTGAGAATCAGTCAGCCCCTAAGAGAAGCCACTGCCGAGAAAAGCCTGTCCTGTACCTCGCCGCTACCTACGCATAGCGGGGCCATTATCCCTGAGGTGTGAAAGTCTGGAGCTTGGCTTCTAGAAGCACAAAAAATCTGCGTGAAGGGAAGACACCTTTCAGGAGAAAGGATGCCTTTTTCCTAGGTGTCAGTGAGAGGACCTTTACCGTAACAGCTCCATCCTGCTCACCCCAAATTCTCCCTCAGGGGCAAGCAAGATATCTGAAGGGAACAGAGGTGTTCACCTGCCCATAAAGCATCACGAGAGGGTTTGTGCTTTTGTTGCACTGAACTGACAAACACCTTTGACCACCACGCTGCATGAGTAAGGAAAGTCTGCTCTCTGCTTGCTTGGAGAGAGAGGGGTTCCCCAGCAGGGATAAGTCACTGCTCCCCACTGATGTTCAGAGCGACAGTGATTTCTGCCAGCTGGCAATAGGGATGGCCATGCCTGGATCACGTAGGTGCAGAGGTTCCCCTGGCACCACCTTTGCTCAGGAAAAACTATCTGAAAAAAAGAGTGCTGCTGAGACCCTTGCCCCCGGGGCAGGGGTGAGTTTTACCCGGGCCTGGCGCCAGGTACAGCTGGAATTAAACCTTGCAAGAGGAACGTCGCCCGTACGGAGCTCTTCCGTCCTGCCCTGCTCTCAGCCCGTGCTGAAATCCAAAGTGGCTGCCAGCACACCTGCAGCCGAAATCACCCCCGTGATGGGAAAGTCTGAAGGTCACAGATGCAAATAAATATTTGATGAGTCGATACAAGGCAGCCTTGAACGCTGCACCTCCAGCTTCGGGGAGGACCCCCCCTCCACAGTGCCTGTGTGTGAATGCCCTTCAGCATACCACCCACGCTGTGTTTGAGCTGCCCCGCTGTGTGCACACCGCTTGCTTTGTTAATGTTTAGACTTTCCCTGAAAGGCCTGTCTAGGCTGAGCAAGCAGGAATCAGCGACATAAACTAGCTGGAGACAAAGTGTTTACCTTAAATACTGCTATCATCTCTCTTTTCCATAAGCGGAGGAGCCACGTTCCTCCTGGGCTTCTCTAGGTGACCTTTCCTCCACAGCCCACCTTCTCCTGCGATCGTCTGACCTACATCTCACCCGCTCTGGGGATGGCCACCAGAAACCCACCTGGCCACGCTCCTTCCAACCCTCCTTCCAAGCCTGACCAGGCTCAGCCCAGCTCCTTACAGCATCTGAATGGCGTTGAGGGGCAAATGCATTTTCTGACTAGCGCTCTCACAGCAGAGCAGGGGAACCAGCTGAGTGAGAGACTCAGGACCGAGCCTTTGGGTGAAAGCCCTGGTCCATATGGCAGCAGGACATGAGATTGCTCATCGGATGACAGCCCTGCTTCAGTGGACCTGCTCTGCTGATGCACGTGTGACTGTGTGATTTTGCCCTTAGGATGCATGAGACTGTGCTCACAGGAGCACAAGGGACCAGAGCAGTGTCAGAGTTGTACTTAAACTGCTGTTGCTGATAAACCATGGATATTGTCCCTGTAAAATCAGGGGAGGCTTGTACAGGATGCCAAGAAACATGATTTTGACATGCTCAGTATCCTGTTCAATATCTCAGCCTCTCCTGGTACCCAGCTCTCTGTCTCTCTCCGTCTTCTCTTAGCCTCTTCCCTCCCTGTCTCCTTCCAAGGAGAATTCAATCCCAAGAATCCTGTGGGATTTCTTCCAGCCCAGCTCCAAGGAAAACCAGCAGCCTTGGATCCTGATGCAGGAATATCATCACTTTGGGTGTAGACCTTTTGCTCCATCAGGGCCTGTGAAACAGGGGGAATTTTCTTCCCCTCCAAATTTTGTTGTGGGAGGCCTGCAAATTGCATGGCACAGTGCTCTCACCTGAGGGAAACGTCCTTCATGACATGAAGAAGAAGAAAGCATTATTACTGAAACCTGAGACTTGCTGGAATGGAGTTTATGTCTTGTCTCCTGACTCAGCAAACCTGGGTGGACCACCTGCATATGCCCCAAGTGACTGCTTGCTCTCTTGCTCTGCTGGGAGTTTTGTGGAAAGCTGGGAGGGGGAAGAAGATTTAGGGTTGCTTCCCCACCTACCCCTACCCNCACAGGCCCTCCAGCCACATTCACTGCCCTGTCACAGCATGGCAGGAGAGCATGAGACCCACCAGCCCTTCCAGCTCCCCACCCAACATCTCAGCGCAGCTCATCTTACCGGTGCGGATTCAGGGCTCTGCTGCAGCTATCCTGAGGAAAGTCCAGTTTAAAAGGAATTAAGAGGATATTGCAGCATTTTTACAGGATTAGTTTAACTGAGATCTGTGCCACAGACAGTGCCGAGCCTCAACGCCGCTCCTCGGAAAGAGGAACCTATAAGACAGACCTGCTCACAAATCTCTCTCACAAAAGTCAGTTATTTCCCCCAAATAGCTTGGCAAAGGCAAGCCGTTTCACGGTGCCAGATTAAAACCCCCCTCCTTTCTCAAGAGCTCAGCTTTCATCACCCAGACTCCATGTACCACCTAAATCGAGAGCCACAAGATGGTACTTGCCCTGGTGAGCTGTGATCCCCTCTTGCTGCAGGAGCTGGGCATTTATTCTCACTAAATCCCCTCAAACCCTCCTCAACACAGAGGTGCAAGAGCAGCAAAATGCCCCATGAACCATTTTTTCGCCGGCCCTGCCTCATCTTTCCAGCAAACGAGGTCTGCAACAGGTTTTGTTTGAATTCTCCAGCTATGTGGCTTTTTCTTTTTTAATGCCTGGCTGCCCAAGCGTAGCCGCAGGGCTCAACAAAGTAGGTCTGACTTTCAGCCTTTGAGGTGGTTTCGGACCTGAAACACCTAAAATCCTGGTACTAAAAATATACCCTGCCACTTTCAAGAACTAAAAAAGTGTCTAATAGTCGTGTTAATTTACCTGTCAGCCTGGCTTTAGCATCCCCATATGTCTGCTAGAGAGCTATTTCCCGCTTTAAAGAGGCGTGTTATCTCGTATCTTTTTTCACTTTAAGTCTTAGCTTATAATCCGCGATGAAGGGGCCATTTAAAAAATAGCATCGTGCTCTTCTGCAGCAGCTTCAGGTGCTCCGGTTCCTCCCAGCTGTACAGCTGCATGGGTTTCTGGGCAGAGGCCCACGTATAACAGCTATTTCTCTAAAAAAGCCTCTCAAAAATGCCAGGGGGTGGCCCAGCACCAGGATTTCCAGGCCTGCAAATGGATGTGGTCCCATCCTGCCGGCCTCGAACGCTCTGGGTCTGGTGCCTCCCACCTGGGCTTCGGGCAAACCTTTTGGTTACAGACTCTATCCAGTCCAGAAACATTAGGACTAACTAACCTGAGACAGAAGGAAGTCCCAGGATTTCCCCTGTACGTTATAGCCTGTATATACTGGGTGGTCCAACCAAAGCTCAACAAGCTTGATGCTCTTGGTGCAGCTCCAGGGAAGGTTACCCAGGTAAGCCTTAAAGAAGGGGAAAGCCCAGTACAGTTTTGTTCCTGCATGCCCGAGCACCGCTCTGCCCATCCAGGCTTGCTCCTGAAAAGGCTCAGGATGTGTAAACTTGGTAACATAGCAGCTTGGGAACAGCGTGGGTGCCATGTCCAGCCATCCGACCACAAGCACACTTGCACATCACCTCCTGGGTGTGTACCAGCTCCCGTGCTGCTGCGAGTCCAGCAGCACAACGAACTCTGTGCCCACTTCCCCTGGTGCAAGAGCTGGCCCTTGGAGTCAGATGTTGTGAGTTGGGGCCTGAAAATGCCCCTGAAGCTGCCAGTACACATACAGAGCCACCACCAGCGTAATCAAGCCGCTGCACTGAGACCTGAGCGGCCACTTCTGCTGGCAGCGTCTGCTTGTCCTGACCCTCCTCTGCTGCTGGACACCGCAACCAGCCTAATGCACCCACAAATTGCTCTTATCCAGGATGCAGCGGTGACTGAAGGACAGGGAGATACAACTGTTCACAAAGCAGTTCGTTACGTTCTCCAGGAGTCCTGCATAGGGCTTTCTCTCTTAAGTCATATCAGGATTATCTTTATTATTCATACTTCCTCTGAGCAAAACGCTTGCTTCTAAGGGACTCACCAACTGGGACATCACCTGCGTGGCTGGGAGCTGGAGGCGTACGTGAGCATCCAAGCCAGCCCATGAGTGCAGACACAAGCTCCGATCCAAGCATGCCAGTGAGGTTGGCAGAGTGGCTCACGGTTCAAGTTGGGGATCTGGGATGCCACACAGCCGCTGGCTCAGAGCATTGTTGCAGATCCATCCCTGGGTCCATGCTACCATCACCGTTGCACCCAGCTGCAGGGCACAGGGAGGATGCAAAACCTGGCTCAAGCTCGGGATTTGTAAGCAGGGGTATTTCAGCCTACAGATCACTGGTGCTTCCCACTCCCACCTGGGCACCAGCCTGGCACCGGCAGACCTCAGCATGGCTGCTATAAGCATTGGTATTATCACACAAGTATTGCCATAGCACCTGGCAGCCCCGTCTTCGGGCTCGGTGGCATACCTAGAAGACAAATTACCCAATCATCTCAGCTGTTTCTACACATGTTTAAGGCCAGGTTCATCTTGCGTCACTCCGGGCTTTCTGCCATGCAAACACCCTGTAGTTACTGAGGTGACACCACAGAAGTGATGGAGCACTAGAACTGGAGTAAAGCATTGAGGGGAGTGGGCTGGTTGTAAACAGTGTTTAAAAATTCTTGTATATTTTAGCACCTTGCCTGGGAGTTGTGGAGCTTAGTGGAATTCAAGCAAAATTAGACAAAAGCTGCAGAAGGGACATTTCCAGCACCTAAGCTGCAATAAACCCCATCAACGGGCCGGTATCACCCTGGCATGATGCAGTCCAGCCCTTGAGGAAGGAGAGTCGTCGGTCAGCAGCGGTGTGGAGTAACTCCCCTCCTGAAGACCCTTTGGCACTGCATAATGCAGGCTGCACGGTGGGTCTGTTTGCTACCTCTGTAGCACCACTGCAGCAGTGGGCTTAGGTCTTAGGTGGTCTTAAGAGGCAGCTTAGTTGCAGAGGCAATCTCCATGCTTTATCACCCCGGCATGACACTGTCTGGAAAAACAGTGGCAGATGTTAGCCTGGTGAGGCTGAGGGAGAGATTAGCGTGCTCATGGCCAATGGAGGAGGGAGCGAGGGGGACTCTGGTTGTTGGGTTTCCCAACAATGCACCTTGCACAAACACATGAGCCGTGCCACCTGGGCAGAGGCATTGGGAGGAGAGACGGGAGAACATCTCCCGCTCTCATTACCCACAGAAGTAAATGGATGAGAAAAGAGTGAGAAACCATCTCCAGAAAGAGTAATCCAGAAACCATTTAGTTCAGGCAAACCAAAAATTGATATTTTGGTTTGAAAGCCAAACTGTAAAAACAATTGTTCATGGTTGTCCCTGCAACCGAGAGAGAAAGCAGCTGCAGAGGGTTTGGTGGGGTTTTTTTAATGCGAAACCGAGCAGCAGAAGTGTGAACAAAAAACTTGTATAGCCGACATTTTGCATATTTACATGTAATCAGGAGACTCTTGGCAAGGTGTGCTTTTCTAAGTATTCCCCCATCATTTCTGGGACCCCTGATGCCAGCTTGCAAGAGTTGCAGTCTTCGGCGTCTAATGATGCGTCCAGTGACTCTGAAGTGCCATTCGTGGACCACCGTCAACTCAGGGCTGAGCCAGACCCTTGGCGTACCCTTAGGGCACCTACCTCCCCTCAGAAGTGATGGGAATTAAGCATCCTGGGGGCCTCGCTTCCCCATCCCGGCTCTCTCCCTCTCTCGGTTTTGGTCCCTTCGAAGGACCCCGCCGGCAGGGCTGCTCCCCACCTCCTGCGCGGCTTTGCCTCCACCCCGGGACCACGTCACCCCCCCACAAAGAGGGCCCTGTGCAGGAGCTAGGGCTCATGCCGTGCCGAGAGGAGTCATAAAGCTCCTTTTAAGCCGGCCAGCACAAAGCCGAGCCTGTTTGGCCGCAGGTTGGGGGCCGCTGCCTGCCCTCCCTGCCTCTGCCAGGCACTGAGTCATCGCCCCAATGCGGGGCTGCCAGCCCAGCGCCGGCGAGAGGGCCGGGGCCAGCAGCCAAGAGGGGGAAACCTGCCCCGCTAACTGCTGCAACAGCCAAAATGTGTGCCTCAAGGTATTGCTTTTTCCCAGAGATGCAAATAGGAAATATTGTCGAAAAGACCTGGGTCTGCCAGGGAAAGGGGCAGCCACGTGGAAGGGGTCAAGCAAAATCTTTCTCAGGTTTCTACCTTCCACCACAAACCCCTTTCAAAGCTCTTTTTGACATAAAGAAAGAAGCAAGGATTTCTACCTGCTTCCTTGTACAAGACAAGGGAGGGAAAGTGGAAGATATTTTCCAGCTTGCAACGCTCATGACTCTCACAGTGGGGGCTTTTCCCTCCAAGACTCAGCACCCCAAGGCAGGACTGCAAAGAAATCTCCGCTGTTGTCTAAAGCAGCACAAATTCAAGAGGCACACAGTCTTCTGCCCACGGAGAAAAAAATCATAAGTGGGTCTCGGCACTTTTTCTAGCTTTTAAGGCACTTTTGTAATTCTGAGTCTGTCTTTTTTTGACACTCTGAGCTGGCAGCAAAGCAATGCTCCCAGGTCAGGGGCTTTACTGGTGCCCAAGGGATCAAGGTGTTGGTTCTCTTTAGCTCCCTTGAAAAGTACAGCCCAAGTACCTAAGGGTAAATGGAGACGTGAGCCTCCTGCAGTGATTTGATGCATATCATTAGCAGACAGGGAGGAGAGCTAGAGATACACATCATGATTTCAGTCTACCATCTCTTAAGTCATAGCAATATAAAAATTAAATAAAAGGTGGGATAAAGCTGGGAAAAGGGTCCTGCTCAGAGCCAGGAATATGAGATGGGTTGGAGAAATGTACTCCCAACTCCTTTACCCTGCCCATGCCCATGACCCAGGTACATGCTCCCTTAAAGACCAGTTAGCACCAGCAGGAAAGAGCAGCAGCCAACTTAAAATTGAGGGAAATAAGAGACTTGGGGCCAAAAAAATAAAGCCCTTGAGCACCTTGCCTGCGTCCAGCTGTGCAAGTTCAACAGCTGGGAGCCCCGGGCACTCGCTGTTGCAAAGGCTGAATCACACTCCTAAATATGTCCCAACTGGCTGGTTTCGCTTAGTAATTGCCTTTTTAGATTGAAGAAGAAAAAACGGGGGGTGAGGAGGAAGACAAGCCAAACAGCTTAGAACTCTGCAAGTTAAGAGAAAAATAACTTCAGCACAGGAAAAAAAGACTCAATGCAGGCAGGAGATTCATCCTCTCCATTTATTTTTTTGTCTTTCTGACTCTGCCTTTCCTCTCCCTTTCTCGTCCAGGTTATTCAAAGCATACTGACAGCAGAGCCGTAGTCAGTGTCACCTCAATGTCCTTCTGAGAGTCTAAACCCAGGGCAAGTGCCAAGGACCAATTTGCAAATTGGCATCAGCGCTGTGCAGGCTGACAAAGGCTTCCCACACCTCCGCCCTGCACTGAAGCCAAATTCACTCCATTTCTCTCTCCATAGATATTGTGGGCATTCTCCGACAAAGAAAAGATTTTTCATCTGACACGCTGGCTAATCATGCTGTGATCCCACCTGGACTCACCCACAGGTCCTGTTCTTCTTACAAGCATCACAGATTTTAGTATTGACTTCCCTGGTCACAACAGGCGGATCAGCTCCAGCTGATGATGTGTGCTGAGCTGAGCAATGTGTATTATTTGCTCTCTAAGGAAAGCCTGCAGTCTTGACCGGCAAGCAGAAGGCTCTGAAGGGATGAATGGACTTAATCAGTGCTTGAAATGGCTTTCCACTTGGCCTCTTGTGCAAGGGTACGCCAGCACAGCACATTTCAGCCATGCCAACCCAAAAGCTCCAAAGCTATAAAGGGAAGGGGTCAGACTCCTAAAAAAAAAAAAAAACGCAAAGCCCTGCAGCTACTGCTGACAAGCGGAGAGAAGAGGCTCCCCTCCCCTGCCAGGGCTGGCCGGTTCCCTCTGCAAAGGGGACGGGTACCTTGGAAACATTGGGACATCCTGGAGATGCTCACTGCTCTGACGCAGCCCCTGTCCAGCCTCGCATGGAGCAGCACCAGGCACTGCCTCTCCACTGCCTGACCAGCGACCACAGGGCAGCCCTGTGCCTCTGCCCAGCCTCAGGTCTGGGGAACCAGGCCTTCATCCCCCCCCCCCCCCCTTTTTTTTTTTTCTTAATGGAATTAGCTGATTTTGCAGGGATGCAGGCTGGAATGGGTCTCATCGATGAAGCTATTTTAAACCAAGCTTCCCTTTGCTGTCCAAGGGCCAGCAATTTCCTCCTCCCAGTAGGACGGTCTGCCCACACAGCCCACAATGTGCTTGAGCACCGAGGCACAACAGGGAGGAAGCACCGCAAAGCCGCCGGGATGGCCGGGACTCCCAGGGCGGCTCTTGGCTCAGCCACCCCACCCCAGCCCCCAGCTCCAGGCTGCTTGTGCCAGCAAGGCAGCTTGAAGCTCCTCTAGCCCCTCCGTCTCAGCCAGCCAGGAACAGTCTCCCCTGAAACACAACTGGCAAATCCAAGCTGGATAGTTTCAGGCAGACCGAACCAAGATTTGCCATTGAATAAGCTCCTTCAACAGCACTGCAATGTGTTGCAGGCACGCAAGAGCAGAACAGCCAGCTGAATCACCCCCTGATGCCCTCTGATCAGCTCTGAGCCCTTAATTCGCCCAAGGTCCAAATTAACCTCACTGCAGTCCTTCCCCCTCCGCAGCTTCTGGAAGTCACTGAGTCCCGCTCCCCGAGTCCTGGCATCCATCTCTCCCAGGCCTCCTCTTGAACGGCATTTCCTTGCAAGGAAAAGCCCAGGCAAACCATATCCTTTCCCTCCTTTTAAACACACTCCTGTTTAACTTCATAACCCTGTTGGGGCTGGCTGTGCTCCACAGCAAAGCCATGCAGGTATTCAAACCTCGGGGCAAGGCTTCACCTAGAAGGAATGATCTAGGAGATTTTGTAGGGTGGTCTGTGCTACTTAGAGCCAGGCACTTGCTAGGGGAGAGGGAGAGGGTGGTTTCTCAGTCGGTTTAAGCTTGCTCCAGGTGACCACTTGGTAATCAATTACATTAAAAAATACTTGATTTTGGTGGCAATTCTTGCCTTTCCCCAGTAATAAAAAGTCAAGCCAACCCCTGCTGCTCAGGGGAGTAACTTTTAACACCTCTCCTTAGAAACAGGCTTGCATATATATTAAATTCCAGGCACACAATAAACACAGAAATCAGATGGGAAATGGCTCAGGGAACCGCCAGGCACTGATGCCCTGCAAGTCTTCACCCAGCTGAGCCCCCTGCAAGGACCTGACCTGCAGCCTTCACGCAGCACCGGCGTGGAAGTGCTGCCAAGCATCAGTAACCGCTCCTGACAGCCTCACACAAAGTCCTCGTCAAGATGTCAGGACCAATTAGTGAGCATGCAGGCACCAGGGCAGAGAGCACTCCCCATGTTGGGTGGATGCAGTCTGCTTCCAGGGCATCTGCAAGCCGTACACGAGGTGATCGAGGGACTGCGACCCTCATAAGATGCTCCAGTAGGACCCTTGAGCAAGGAGACCCTGCTCCATCACACACCCCTAAAAGCTATAACTTGCCAGCAGGTAGTGGGGAAGGACCTGCACCTCGGCAGCCCTGGGTTTGGCTTCCTGCACAAGCGACCACGTTTTGCAGGGTAAAAGCCACCAACAGACATAGGCTCGATGCTGAGAAACTGCAATGTTTCTGTCCAGGCACTGCAAGGAAGAATGAGCTGCCCAGGCTTGGCATTTACAGAAGCCACCAAGGTGAAGAGCTTAATCCTTACCCTAGAAAGGAGGTTATCAGCTAAGGAGGGAGACACCCCCCCTCCCCGCCCAGCCATCTCTCTTCAGGATACCCAGCTGGGAGCTCTCTCCCAGACCTAAACATCCAAGCAAAGTCAGCCCTGGCCTCAGGGATGAACAAATCTGGTCTACCTGCATCCCACTCACCCAGAAAGTCATTCTGCCCAAAGGGAATAAGAAATTCCCACCCAAAGTGATGGAAACATTCTTCATGCCCCAGAGCACCAACCCCCATATCGAGTGTTTTCCTTCTTCCCTGGCTTTCTCCCCTAATCTTTACTTTTCACGCAGTCTCAACCATGCTCACTAGGGATGCTCTGGCTAACCAAGACCTCTATGGCAGCTCAGGCACTCTCAGGGGAGTGGGAAACTCCACCTCAAGCAGAACTGGGATCTGAAAAGAAGCCGTCACCCCCGCTGCAGGGGTGCAGAGTCTGACGGGACACATGTCTAATGTCTATCACGCATCAAGCTTTGCTGTCGGACAGACCTCACCCTACTCTTTTCCAGAGCAGCCTGACTAGGATCCTTGGCCTACAGAGATCTTCCTGCTCATCCCCTAGGACAATGGTGGCCCTGTTCATAGCCCAGCCTCCTTGGAATCCTACTTTTGGGCAACAAGCCGAGTGGGGCGGACCTCTCTCCAGCTCTGGTCCACACGGCAGGGGGAGGCAGCAATTCACCCGCCATGAAGATGTGCCCCATGCTGTTCTCATCTCCATCTGGCTGGAGGTGGGAAGGAAGGACCACAACACAGTGCCTGTCAGCCAGAGATCCTTCCCTTCCACGTCAATTTGACATTGGCAATCATCCTCAGCCTCCCTTCCTCCTTCTTCCTGAATTTTCCTTTCTCTTTTAAAGATTTTTTCCCCCCCCCTCGTCATTCAGGCCTCAGGTCACCTCTGTGACTCCTTGCTGGGTGGCAGAGGGGCCTTGGGGGAGGTTTGAAGGTGACGGGGCAGAGGTGGCTTTCTCTGCATGGAGGTGTTTTTGCAAACCAGCCCTCATATGTTTCACAACAGGCAGACTGCCACCAGCAAATGGTGTAGTAAGTGCCTGCAATCCTGGCCCGGAGAAGACAACGCAGTCTGTTTGGCTGCAGAAGGATCACAGGATATATTAAAAGAGCTTATTAAACTCACTTTGGTTGTGCTCCAAAGTGTGTTGAAGGTTGGGGGAAAGTCTCCTATTGACATGAACAGGTTTTGGATCAGGGTCAGTACCATTAACCTGTGTGCTTGGGAGCTGCTGCAAACCCAGCCGAGTCCTGCAGTTATTACTGTGCCGTCCCTAATAAAATAAAGAAGACAAACTGGCCTCCTGTGTTTAATAATCTGTGATGACTAATGGATCGTCTGTGTTTGTTAATATCCATCTCTTACACAGCCTCGTCTTTCTCTAGCTAGCGCCCGGCTCGTCCTTCGTTACTGAAACCACAGCCAGCTTTCCTGCAGAAGGTGAAGCCCTTTCAGAGTCGCATTTAATTTGCTGCAAGCTACCCCTTTAAATCCGGGCTTTTACATCCAGTTACTCCAGAGAATATGAGGAATGCCTCCGCTGGTTTTTCACTGAGTCCATTTAGCCTTTTTTGGACAGAGGGAAGCGTCTGAGAGGGAGGGCACATTTTTCCCTCTTTGAATCACAGAAGGAACACCACAGCTCATTCCTCATGTCCAGGCTAGTTAACCCTTCCCATATCCAAGCGGCCCTTGACCGCTCCTCCGGTGGCATTGGAGCCTCTCACTATCACATTGCCTGCTGGTCTGAAAGCCCAGGACACATATTAGATACTCTGGGAAGCAAAGGCATGGGGTTTTCCATCCTTTCAGGGCTATAGCCAAGACAGTCGCTCCCACCTTGATCCCCTGATACAAACCACAGCCCGACACGCAACCCCACAGCTCCTCACACGGCAGGGCCCTACGCAGAAAACCCAGGGAGATTCTTCTCTCTCCAAAACAAGGAAAGAGTGTTTTTTGCTTCCCACTCATTTATCCGCTGCCACAACAGCTGGTCTCCACGGGTTTACTGTACAGCCCTCTGGCTTAGCTCAGTTTTCAAGTGCACAAAATTTGCATCCACGCCACATGACCTAGGCATTAAGCCTGCCCACACGGCTGGCAGAGTTTGCTGGTATAAGTCTCGCTGCAGGGACTGACTTTCTGATGATCGCAACATTGCTAAGAGATTCCCCTGCCCTCTCCTCCTCCCCATGTTCCCATGGGATGATGTGGCATGCCAGATCACTGAGCTGGAGAGCACAGGAAAGGTCAGAGCACAAGCTGTGAGACTTGAGTTTTATGTATACACAGAAGGTGTCCTAAGTCATCTTTTTCTAGTGTTTGAAAGCAGGTTAAATTACCCATGTAGGCAGAGCCAAGGATGAAAGCAAAGCAGATCACAGCTTCTCTCCACCCAGAGAGTGGTCGCTGGATGAAAGCTGGTCGCGTTTTTACAATCATAGATGCTGGGGTTTTTATATGCCATCCTTCAGTTAAAACGTTCCCCAAGATGACTTCAGGTAAGCTGACCTTTAGATGTACTTTTTTAACTGAGGTGGTGATTGAGATGCTTGTTTGGTAAAAGCCCTGCTCTTAATAAAAAGAAAATCCTACATAACAAACCACTGAAAACATCAAAATCTGACAGATGTGGCTGTGTGGAAGGCTGCAAAGTGAAATTACATAGCAGCAATTTTACAGTGAAAGAAACAATTGATTTCAGATGCTACAAGCTGTGGGGACTTAGGGAATTATCACATCTCAGCTGAGCCACGTCAGCATCTGCACCTGCACTCCCAGCAGTGGAGAAGACCCAGTGATGGAGCAGCACTGCCTACCCCAAGACAGGATTAGACCCAGTCTCCCCTCCCAGCAGGCTGTGCTGAGATACAGGGAGAGTGTCTGAGTACTCAGGCTACACATCCACCATCATTAATATAGCATCTGTGCACCAGACCACTCAACAGCATACATTTCATCTCAGTTTTGCATGAGCAGAACATCTAATTTCTACCCAATTAGCAATGGTGATGGAGTTTATGCTGTCTTTGTGCAGGAAAACAGGCAGTACGCAGTCCAACGTGCAGTTAGCAGGACACAGAGACAGGCAGCTCCTGATGTGGCACAAGACTCTCCAGCCTGCCTGCCAAAAATATTTAACAAATCTGAACCAGAAGAGTGAGTTTGCATCGGTCATTAGTGCCTTGCGTCATGGGGCTGGGATATTTTTTGATGTGGTTACCAGGAGCCCTGCAACCACAGCCTCCGGTCCAGGGCGTGAACATCACAAAGGACAGGAGGCGGAACAGGATTCGCCATGTGATGGGCAGCACCGTTACCCTTGCTTCGTTCTGGAGAGCAGAGTGTTGAAATCTGGTTATGTGAGTACCACACAGATGAATAGACAAATCTCAGCTCCTCCAACACGCTTCCAGAAAAGCCGAAGAGCCTAAGAAACTTAAAATGTGACAGTAAAAAAAACAGCATGGAAAAAGACCTAATGGTTTAACGGTACCCAAGATGTGAAAACAGCAGCTGTGCAAGGGGATAGCAAAACATTTCTAAACCAACCAGGCACAGTTCTGCAGTTGTGATGGTTTCTGCATGTGGTTGAAAGGACAAGAATATTCCGTTTCCCTTGACAGCTTCATCAGCCTACGGGTGTGCCAGGACTCGCAGCGACTCCACCAGAAGTTTAATGTTCTCCTTGTCATCATGCCCGAGGCCAGGACCCCTTTCTGCAGCACTGTTCAAGCGTGCACAGCAAAGACAACCCCTATCTCAAGCAGCTTACAGGCTGAGAACAGATGGATTGTGTTGTAAGGAATTAATTGGTAGCCTTCGGAGAAGAGCAGAGTGCAGCAGCTGTTGACACAAGGTTTCTTTGCCCAGCACTGAAATACTTCTGCCTCCGGGGAGGAGCATGGCAGCTGCTTCTGCAGGGATCTTGCGTGCAGCCTCGGATGGAGCGGGTGGTGGCAGCTCGCAGCAAGATGCCACAACATCCCAAGAAACAGAGGACATCTCAGCCTAGACACCAGCCATGTTTTGCATTCGCCAAGAAGCACACGTTCACCAAACATCTACAAGGGCAGAAAATACACAGCAATTTACTCCTTACCTGTAACCGAGGCAGGGAACACGTTTCTAGCACATCCCTGGCCACGTGCAAAGCCCACAGAGCTCAGACATGAATTTCCACCCATGCTACGGGCCTCGTTTTCCAACTATATCACAGACCAAATGGATGAGCTACTGAAACAGGCCAAAGGGAGGCAGATGCTATGTCCCCATTGTTGAGGCTCGGGCACCTAACTCCCTTCTGGTCCTCGGGAAATCCCAGTGCTCTCCTCTGAAGATATGCAGAGACACTAAGGTGTGGTGTGCTGAAGGAAGGGGCTTTCCCAGCACTTTCCCTTTCAGGAATAAAACAAGGTCTTCCGTGAACATTGAAGCATTGACGTGAGCTGCAAGTAGCCAAGAGATTCGCACCTCCCCAGTCCCCACCACTTTTCGAGGATGGGTGCAGAGCAACCAAGCTGAGAAAGAAACAAGGAAAATAAAAACCAACAAACAGATACAGTCCTTTTCCACATCAAACTGCAACATCCCTTGGTGGGTCTGGATGGTCCAGACATGGAGGTGGCTGTGCTGGATGGTAGATATATGTGGCCTAGGGAGGTGCAATGAATTAACTCAGCTCAATTATGCTAAAAGATGCTGCCCAGCATGGGTGGAAACTATCATGTTTTCCTACTGGAGAACAAGAGGAGGAAAGGTGACCATCTCCAGCGGACTCTGGGATCTCCCCTGGAAGAGCAGAACATCCTAGAGAATGGCAATAGTACTCCCAGCTCTTCCTAGGGGTTTCCATGCTTCCTTTGATCCTAAATAAAGCAAGGCTGGGGACCGTCCTCTGGTCAAGGCAGAGATGTAGCTTAGCTGTGCCATGCTACAGCGGGCAAGAGTCCCTCTGAGCCCCACACAGTGCTGTTGTGGCCCTAATTACCATTTCCTTAAATCATATAGAAGGCTACAGCCCTTCTTGCAAGCAGGTTTTATTGCCCTGGTGCGGGGGTGGTTGAGGGAGCCAAACCTGGGGCAGTCGCACGTATACCACCCCCCTGAGCAGCCTGCTGCGTGCTACCACATCCAGCCATGCCCCAGCTGCACCTGGGAGAGCATTGCTGAGCTTCACTGGGCTACGAACCAAGCCACATGTGCCACCAGGCTGGAGACAAACTGGCCTTGTTTCATTTAGCAGGACATGCAGACGGGACCTTTTCCACACAGGCCACTCTGTCCTTTCCCACATTCGGCAAGGGAGAAGAGCCAGTTGTCCACCCAGGTTCCCCCAGGTTGAACCCACAAGGAAGGTCAGAAATTGGGAGAATAAAGAAAAATCTTCCTCCCAGTGCCCTGAGACAGGCAGGAGATGTGCGGGCAAAGCGTGGCCATGTGAGATGAGGCCAGACTTGCCCAGACAGAGCTGTCAGCTGTCCTGCACTGAGCCAGAAGATGACAGCCCATTTCTGAAGGACCAGTACCCCTCCTTTCAACCCAGCAAAGCCATTAATAAAACTGCCATTACAGTCAAAAGAATGAGCACTTCCTGAGGAAGTGGGAATACACAGCATGAAAACACGCAAGTGGAGGAGGCAGGGACTTACCAGTAAAAACACCAGCTGCCTCTTCGGGGCTAATGCTGGCTAATCCTCTTCTGCTGCTCCTTTCCCTTTCACTAGGTCAAAATAAAGAGTTTCTGACTCTGTGCCAGTGTTACACCCCTCTGACAAGGGCAAACACCTCCTCAACAAGTCAATCAGAAAATGGAATGACATCAGACTCGGGCTGGTGCATCATTCACTCTCATTTTGGCCAATTCTGGGTGTGATTGATGGTTTGGGGCTTTCTTGCTCTGAAATATGCTGTTACTACCTTCAAGAGCTGGCACGCCAGCAGAAGCAGCAGCATATTTCTGAAAACCTTTCTCTGATACCGGCCTTGTAGCCTTTCAGACAAAACATACCTGTACCCAATAACCTAAAGCAGTTCTCGGAAAGCCCACCTAACTTCTCTTACCATGGCCACAGTTTCACAAACACTGTCAGCAGCAACACCTAAGCCATCAGTTTTGCTAGGTTATTTTTAGCCTGGGTCAGTTCCCTGCTCTGCTTTACTCCTGGCCCTGCAAACTGGTGGTGTGGATAAACAGGGAAGCAGGAACAGGGAGCATTGCTTAAGCCTGTATTGCTGCAAAGAGAAACATTTGGCAAATGTTTCCCAAAAAGTGTCTTTGGTTTGAGCAGGGAGAGGGTGGGTATTCCTGAACAGCATCAGAAAAAAGGCTGGGAACGAAAGCTTGTCAGGCAGACCCTGGCAGAAGTTAGCGGTACATTAACACCCAGGGACATAAGCAGGGGTGCTTCCCTTTGCTTGAGAGGGATGCAGTAACAGAGTGCTCCCTGCAGTGTCTGCACTGGAGCGGCTATCCCACTTGGCAGTGAGCTCTGTGGCTGATAATGTGCTCCGGGCTGCTGCAAGGGTCATAGTAGCAGTCCCTGCACCACTGTTTCAAACCAGCTTTGTCCAAAGACTGCAATGTAGATGTGCCCTTAAGGTGCATGTTACAACTTCTACAGTAATAGCAGCATTTTAGAGATGAATAAATTAACCTAATTACTTTCTCTGTGCCTGGCTCACCTCCCCGTCTTTCTCCCTTTTAACACCTCAGGAGACCACCACAGTTTGAAAGCCATGAGATATTTTTCAGTATGGTAGATCGAGGCTTGTCTGGGTTTGGGGTTTTTTGGGAGGTGGTAGAGGATGCATCAGGAGGGAAGATTGCCTTAAGCCAGAGCAGATCCCCGGTCCAGTCCACCACGCAGCCACTGAAATCACACAGGTGACATTCCTCATACTGTGGAACCAAAGTGGCATTGATGAATCCACACACATGATGGAAGGGAGGGTAGTATTCAGGCAGGGACTGCCGAGTGAGGTTCCCAAGGAGTTAAAGGTTGCTGAGACCCCAGAGGGAACCTCAGATTACAGCCCCGCTGCCTCCCTTTGCTCCACACAGCAGCAGAAACCCACCTGTTGTGCTGGGAGTAGAAGGGAAAGCAGCACATTGCAGATCCCAGAGGGGCTGTGACTCTGCAGGAGTGCCAGTGAGGGATGCCTGCTCACCTGTCTTGCCGCTGGGCAGCTGGGCCAACACAGACCCATGGCAAGTCTTAGAAAAAAGAAACAGTAAATCTGTAACCACTGGAACTGGTTGACTCAAGAAAGCATTAAAAGATGAGAGATTAGACACGTCGTTAGTTTACCAAGAGCCCTGTTCTTCATAGCAGCCTACAAACACCAGTGCTTCAAGCCGAAAGCACTTCTTGTTTCATGGGCAGTTGCTAGATAAGCCCAGTACCCCATAAATCCCCAGATGAACGTTGCTGAGGCCATGTCCCTTGGCAGTATTACACAGCAGAAGGAAACGCCGCCGCTTCCTCTGCTTTGCTACACTGCAGTCCCACCAAGAAGCCTTCCTACACAGCTCCCGTGAACGGGCTGCACAGAAAATTATTCTTCAAACATCTGTTACCTTCTCCCTGTGCAAATACCAGGCTGCTGATGGATGAGGGAAGGATACAAATATTTACAGACAATGTGAAGGTGGGAGTTCTGCCAGACATTGTGCTTGTGGGTGCTGCTGAGCAGCAAACGGAGCTGCCTGGGTGCCTGTGGCACGTGCCTGCTGCAGAGACAGACCCAGCAAATCCTGGATTCAGCAGCAAAGTATTTTTTCTTGGGCTGATTTCAAGGCATTTGGTTTAAAGCCGAGATGCTGATCTGGACACAGCCGAGCGTGGGGGAAGCAATCCCGTTAACCTGCTAAGCAATCACAGGCCCTGGTTAGATACACAAGGTTCTCCAGCACACCAGCCTCACCACAGGCCAGCTGGCTCACTGAAACACCCCACACCAGGCATCAGTGCAGGAAAGGCTGGCACCGCTGCAGGAGAGATGAGCAGCCACAGGAACCCCCTACCACCACCTCCCAGACAACACCAAATGCCCAAAATACCCTCCTTTAGATATGTTCAGTCTCTTCCTTGTCCAGCAAGTCCCGGAACTGGAACATCCCCCTGCCCTCAGATGGACCAGTGAGGACAAACCAGACTCCCACGGGATCAAAGGAAAGGGAAACAGTTTCTATATCCTAGGAATAATACCTTTAAACATACCAGGGAACATTGCTGGGAAGTGGAACTGTGACTGTTAGGATGATCCTTGGTGTGGTTTCAGCCCACACTAAGTAGCTTCATTCTGCAGATATCCCAGGTTTAGGAGATAGTGTGAGCCAGACAGCACTTCCAGCAGGCAGCATGGACGTGGCCAAACCCAGCCACAAAACACTCCTGCATACCTTTAACTTCCTTGTGGCAATGTAGCCCCCTGCATGCTCATTTCTCCATTTGCAGACCTAAGGACAAGCACCCTGGGTCGGGTAGACCCTCTTTCATTCTAGTTTTTGCAGGCTTATTCACTAATTCCTCTTTCATCTGACCTTTCCAGCCATCCAAAGCCTCAGGCCAGTTTCCTGGGGTTTCTTCTTTTTCCAAGGCTGGAAAGCAAGTTGCGGTGATGAGGGGAACGGTGGCCAGGGAAGCAGAGCCTGCCTTTGATGCTTAACAGGGAGAATTTCACCCAGCCTTGCCTCAGCAAAGGAACATATTCCTCCCAAATTTACAGCAGGACCCCGTAATATGGAAACACGCGTGTTAGAAAAGACTCCTACCTGCTGCAGTGTCCTTGTCACAGCTAATTCTGCTTTTCATTCCCCAGCCTAGTGCTATGCTACAAGCACCACCTCACTGAAACATGCCAAGTTATTTTTCCAATTCCTGTCCTTACCAGCCCCAGGAAATCAGCCGTGATATTGCTTTCACATATCAGATTTCTGGCCTCGCTCATTCATGGCAACCAAAAACATATGGCGAGAACACATCCTGCATAGCCCGATGGCGAGGCACCGGAGGCCTAACCAAGCGACCAGGCAGGGATGGATACAGGCCACAGTGGAACCCATGGAGAGGTTCAGGGCAGAGCAAAGGTTTTCTTTACCCTCTCCTCCCACCAAGCAACACGAGCTCATGTTCCATATGGGCACCGAGTGGCTGGCACATGTACACTCCTCATCAGCAAACATGAAGGTCACGGATATGGAGACATCCACCTCTACGTGCTTTGATGGGAAAGCTTAAGACACATTATTCCTGCAGCCAGGGGATCCTCAATTTATTCCAATGTTGTGGGCAGCACTAGATGCCCTTCTCCCCTGCCATTTTTCCCCCCTTCAATCTGTCTTCATTCACTGTAGCACTGCAACTCTTCTCCTTTAAGCATCCCTGCAATCCCAGACCAAGGGGATAAACCTGCTTTCTCTGGCCCAGCTCTGCAGAAGTCTCTCCCGTAACTAGCACAGAGACTGACTGCAGGCGGCTGGAACCCTGGCAGAGCCTCTTCCTTTCTCTACCACTCAGCAAGTATCTGGCTACAGAGCCCTGCAGAGCAAAGAGCCCCAAAGGGTCATAGGGCTTGAAAAGCACCCACTCCCAGGGCGATCGCTTAGAGCTGGGCTCAGGACTCCTCCGTGCAAGGTGTTACACAAACACTAGTAAAGGTCATTGCCTGTCTTAAGCAGCTTGCAGCTGAGATTGCCGAGTGAGAGAGAGAGCTTTTTGTAAAGCCAGCATAGTCATGATGTATCCGTGCTACGCAATACATCCAGGCTGAGGTTATAGGGACAGAAAATGCCTCTTCTGTAGAGCTCAGCAGGCTTCAGCCTGCTCATGAATCCACTGATCTGCCCAGGGCATTGGCTCGTTGGCCAATTCCCCACTGCATGCCCTGGGCAAAGTAGTTCAGACAACCTTTGCCTGCACATCAGTGTGTCCATCCATCACTTCTTTGCCTCCTTAGGACAGCAAGGGAAACCACCTCTCAGCACTGAAAAGTCACATTACTACACTGTTTGGGAGTGCTGAAACTGGGGGATATACTGCCACATCTCTGGCCAAATTTGTGAGGAACCAGCACCCCGTTGTCACCCACTGGCATGCTGGCCCCCCCTCTGCACCCATCTGGTGGACAGACGCCTGCCCACCTCTGCCCTGCCCGCTTTGTTACGCCTCTGCAGAGCTGCACAACGGCCTCTTAAACAAGGATTGTGTAATTTCAGCACAGAGCTCAGAGTCACTCACTCAGCAAACACATCTCCTTGCAGGACTGCCTTATCTTGCGGCTTTGGTAGGCACAGAGTATGCACACACTGGCATATCGGGGCAGACAGAGGGCAGGGGGTGCCCTCAAGGCTCCTGTTTCCTTCTCTGTTGCACTTTTGAAAGAATTGATCCCTTTTCATACCTCCTGCAGTGTCCCCAACAGTGCTCTACCATGGGGGAGCTGCCAGAGGACCCCAGACCCGTTGCTCCACCTTGTTTCTTACAGAGCATAAGAGGATAGATGGGCTATCCGCTTTGGCTGCTCCCCAAGCCCACACTGCAGGCCTCTTCTTATCTGCACAACCCACCTTACAGCAGGTTACTGAACACCAAGCAGGAATATTCAATAGCACAATGATCATGTGTGATAACATGATTCCTACATCCTTCCTGCCATGGGTGAAGCCTGGGGAGGAAAGAAGGGAGGAAGCTGTCACCACCTCCATCTTTCACCAAAGGAATCCATCTCTCACCAGCTATCAGTCAGGGTGCCTGTCCTCCCAATGTCCTTGCTCCTTGTTTTAGCTCCTCTGTAACCAGAGCGAGGTGGTTTATTTACAGAGATTTCTCCACTAAGACACAGGGATGTTTGCCTCCCACAGAGGACTCCCTGTTTGTCATTGTACCCCCCTCTGGTTGTTGTGTGCACCAAGGAAGTTTTGGCAGTTGAAGGCTTGAGTACCGCACAGCTTCTATGATTCACCAGTTTCTGTAGACTAAATTACCCTGCCCGAGGAAAGTTTTTCAGCCAAGCATCATCTATCTTTCTTCAGCGCACATCCTCCAGCTTGCAATTTCACTCAAGCAGGCAAACACTACATGCACAGTTCCAAGGACAGCGAATAAGTGTTGCATTTTCCCTCTTCCCCTCTACCCAAGGATGAGCCACGCGCAGCATCCAGGTGCCACGTTACACTTTGCACTTGGTATAATGCAGGCCAAGGGATTTTCTAAGTCACCCTCTCCAGAGCCCCTTGAAGGGTCTGACAAAGGAAGGCTCGTAGGTGTGTGCATCCATAATGCAAAAGATGGGCAGACACACACCCAGCAGTCCTTTTTTTGGAGCATTGGCTCCATTGGCATTGCCTCCCTCCCTCCCTCCTGCAGAAGACCAAACTCTGACTGTCCTTTTTGCCAATCCTTGCCACACAGGAAGGAGAATAATGTGAGAGAGGGTTCATTCACTCTCCCCTGAGCCATGTTCCTTAGCCTCTTCTTCTAACAAAAGGATGGCCTGGTCCCTCTAGAAAATAAAAGACAGACTCCATGCTGCATACAGTTGCCAGAACAGTTGTCACTGACAAATGAATTGAAGCTCAGCGAGACCATCTCTGTTTTCATTTATTGCCTTCAATTCCTCCTTTTGTTTCTCCCTTTGCACACACACACACAAGCAACAGGCAGGGATTTTCTTTTTCACGTTGTCTTGCTGCCATTAGTGACAGGTTTCTGTGTCACCTTGCATGTTTTACAGGCCATAGGACTAGAAACATCTTGAGGACCAGGCAGCCTTAAAGAAACCCAGCCAGGCCCTACACCAATGGGCCAAATGGTGCCAGTCCCGGCCCAGAATGCCAGCCCCAGGGTTGAAGCAGGCTTTCTGCAATAAACAGATGCAAAGCCTAAAAGCCTAGTCTCACATCAGGGCAGGGGAACCACATCATGTCAAGGTGAAGACATCTAAAACACACACCGTCAGCTATCAACGGGAAAATAAAGCCGCACAGAGGGTGGGACTTGACTTGTGCAAATATACCTAGGGAGGGTTGGTATAGAAAGGAGGAGGTGGCGCTCTGTGGGCAGTCATAAAAGGAAGATGTGAATCAGGTCGCTGCATGTTGACTCCAGACAAACGTCACAACCCGCTGTATTTGAGGCTAGGCAAACACAGCCAGAGAGCCCTATTGGTGTAAGTCAGCCTTGCGTTCATGCAAGTCAACACAACGATGCCAGGTTACATCAGAAGACAGTCTCCCAACATGCGAAGAAACAGTGCAAGAGGGTTGTTTGAATGAGGATTGCATCATTCTGCACTGCATAAAAGCTGGGCTGTGGCAAGTCCGGGAACAGCTGCCAGGGAAATCCTGGAGCAGCTTCAGGGAGGATCCAGGAGTTTAACCCCCACAACCAGAGCCCTGGGATTTTGATGCTGTTCCCATCACACTGGGTGCCAAAGGTGCCTCAAATCCACCCACACCATCCCTATGACCAATTCCCAAGAGATATCCCCAGAGGCCTCACTGCTGATTTAACAGCATACAGCATTAGGAACAACACAGCTCAGTTAAACATAAAGGAAGTACCACACCATGTTAAAAGCAACAACGACTGGTGTACAATGAGAAGTTGAAGAGCACAGCTCCCTGTCCTCTCCAGCCAGGACACCTCCCATAACACCATGGTCTATATGCAGGAGTATCCTCCGGAGCCTTTAAACAGCAAGTTCACCTTCATGAGTGTCAGCACAAAAACTTGGCCCAGAAAACATTGCCAAGCAGAGGTTAAAGCTCATCAAGTCAGACGTGGCTTTCTTGGCTTCTGTTCAGCACCTAATACAACTCAGGACTGCAACAGCGTGGACAGACAGGACAGCAATGGGGCAGAATCAGACCTGAAGTGGACGACTGACAAACTTGTCTCTGGAAGAAGGGAAAGCCCTGATCCAGTGGTCCATCTACAGGTGATCAATAACCATCAGTGCGCACCAGCAGTAACGTGCTCTTATGGCCTCTGAAGCAGATCATAGCGAAGAACGACAAGGACTGGTAATGGGTTCGGTATTCATGCCTAGCAGCAACCAAGCAGCTCAACCTTTGTACAGCTTGATGATGTTAAGAGTGATGGCTTGACAAAGCTGATTAACCCACCACAGGCTTGTCTGGTCACAACTCCTGAGTGAACTGGGTCAGGCTGCAGAGCCTGCAGTGGAAAGATGGCGCCAACATGTCCTGAAAGATCTTCCTCAAATCTCACCTCTTCCCATTCTCATAAGGATAGGCCAGCTCTAAGCATTGAGGTATTTGCAGGAACAGATGGCCAGCTGCTAGAACTGCACACACGGCCCGAACTGTTGTTCCCACCTCCAGCAATAGCAGCCAGGATACATCTCAGATTGCCAGGTGGAGAACACAGACCCACCACAGCAGAGATGCCTCCTGCTCTAAGAGGTCCAAGGGAAGAAAAAGGCAGAGACCTTCCTCCGCAACGGTAGAGGGAAACAGGAATAAGAGGAGCTGCAGAGTTAAAAGGAGAGGCAGATACTGTAAATTTGCTAAGTATCTTACTCCCAAGCAAAAATCCCTCCTGCTTCTCACATTAATCAGGGCACGTAAAACTAGTCCTAACCAGCTGCTCCCATTTCCTTTGTCCAGCTCTTCTTCAAACGCACATGCAGCCCACTAAGAAACAGAGCAAAAATGTGCAAAGATTTGCAGACAAAAAAGGAGACCTTTGGAAAACACCCCGTAGAAGCAAGCACCCCTCTCCCAGCACAGAGGCAGCTGTGCTTTACAGTAGGACAGTTTCCAATGTTTTCCTTCTCTGTGCAGACGAGGGATTTCCTGTCCTCCATGGCAACAACCTTGCATTTAGTGAAGGAGGCTGTGCCAATAATCTCCACAGCAGAATGAAAAATTTTAAAGTGGCACTGCCTGTTAGCTCAGGGCTTCAACTTGCCGATGTTTTCCACACCCATGGTCCAAAACCACTCTGCTGCCCTCCTTAAAAGATTTGTGAGTGGGGGTAAGTCTCCAGTACTGCACTGCCCACACAACGGGAGTTATTAGTTTCTCAAGCACTAGTGATGGAAATCTTTCTGAAGAAGTTGCCAACCACCACCACCACCACTTCCCAGCAAGAGCTGTCTATGCACCTTCCAAAGCACAAGCTTTTTCCAACAAGTAACAGTTCCCGGTTCAAAGGTGGTCCCCATCATGCAGACAGCCCCAGATTTAGATGGCCCAGGCCTTCCCGCTGCAGGTTTAGAAGTAACAACTGCCACTCTCTCCTGAAAGGGAAGCACTTACTGGACCAGTGCTGGTCCAACAGTTTCAAAACACAGCTAAGCTAAACTAAGCCTCCCCAGCAAGGTCTCCCCCTCTCCATCCCCTCTGAGTCACCCATGCACAGGCCTGCGTGCTTCTTTGCTCCAGGAACACAGATTCAGTGCACTGACTTGGCAAAAAGCCTGTCTTCGTTTTGGCCCATCTCATGCCATTTTAGTGAGTTACATCAGCTTGGCACAAGGCCATGCGAACATCAGGACCAGCCCAAGGGATGCAATAGGAACAAAACAGGAGGGGAAGCGAGGCCAGCCCCTTTCAGTGGCAGCAAGCTCATGATGAAACTACCTTCATTGCTGTCTCAAAGTTAACTTGACAAGTTAACTTTTCTAGCACATCTCTGCTAGCCTGCTCATTAACCTCTTATGCCTAAAGAGGTTTTGTTCAGCAAGGCCTTCAAGGAGGAGCAGTTCAAGAAAGAGCTGGAAGCCCCTGACTAAATTATACCAAACCTGAGGTATATTTTTGGGCTGAGCCACAGGTGCAGTCTAAACCTGTGCTGTTTTATGGAGCCAGGCTTTTTTTTTTTTTTTTTTGCTTTTTTTTTTCTTTTAGACTCCCCCAGAGAGGGAGCAGGACAAACTTAATCCAAACTAAACCAGACACAATAAAGCAGTACATTGTTTTCAAAGCAGGTAGTAGGCTAGCATTAAAGAGGAACCTTAAACTTCTTTTTACCGCTGTTTTATACCAGTGAATCAAACTCCCAGGGGTGTTTTCCCACACAGAACAGGTTTAGGAAAGTTTTTAATTAACAGCAAAGCAACATTAAACACCAGAAACAGATAGGGAATGAGAATCCCTTAACTGATGGGGAAGACTTCTACAGCCTTACCTAAAAGAAGTTAAGGTGCTGCAAGCAGTTAAGTGCACACAATCTGGCCACTGCACTCTACCTTTGAGTGCTGACAAGAAGCTAAAGCGTCAGCAGATAAGCACTCACAATGCATTTCCACCTGCCTAAGACTCCACCACCCTCTCTTGCAGAAAGTGACCTTGCAATTCCACTGCCAAGTAAAACAAACCCACAGAAGAGAGCACTAAAAGTCATTTAAACTGACACGTTTCACTGCATTGGAGTGGAGGCAGAACAGTCACACTAGCAGTTACCACGTCTCCACAGAAGAGCAGTAAACCGCAGCCAACGGACAGCCAAACTAAAAATCACAAGCACTCATTTGACCGCTTCCAACAGTGGTGGATCGAGACAGCAGGAGCCCTGGAGTGGAATTTCAGATCCAAGTTAAATTTCTGGCTCTGACAAAAATTCTCTCTGGAACAGCAGGCAAGTCACCTTTTCCACACTCTACCTGAATCCCCTCCCCTGTAAAATAGGCACCATTCTTGTTTGTCTGTTTGAGTTACAAAGGAGTCCTAGCAGGGATTATTTTTAGCACGCAAGCACAAAAACCCAGCTGAGCTGGACTCTGATCTCAGCTGGGCCTTCTCATTGGCTTCGTAATATAAAAAGTAAACAAAAAGCAAGGCTGAGACCACACCAGAGCTTGGCCACTGGACAGCATTTTGTTAGCAGAAGAACCACGATTTTCAACAAACAGTGAGCTGCAGGTCCAAAGTTGGAGCCAGGCAACAATCTGAAGGATTAAAATGGATCACCAGTGCCTGTATTCATTCGCTGGTGACCAGTGAGCTGCAAGCAGACAGATTTCAAATCCATTTCCGATATTCCATCGTCACCAAGCGATGACGCAGGTGTTTAAGACCACAAGTTGAAATAACTCATAACTGCGCTCTCAGACATAGCAGCAAGTGCTGGGATAGCAGGAAAGTACTAAAAGCTACATCCAAGAATGGGAACTCTGCAGAGCTCTTTGCTTCACAGCATAAACAAGCAGCTCCTCCCAGTCTTTTGAGAGAGACTGCAAGTGCCAGAAACTAGTAATACCTGTCAAGAAAGCCTTCCCAGCTCCATGTTTTGAGAAATTCACACTAGCTATCAGAAGTGTAGCATAAGGCTACAAAACTGCTAGGGATCAGGGTCTCAGATCAGAGCTCCCCTACAGAGTGTGCAGTCAAGAAGAAACAGGATGGAATGGAGAGGAGCTGAATAAATTGGGAATATGTTAAAAAAATAAACCCTAGTCATGATGACTCTCTAATTAAAACATCAGTAATCATCACAAGATAAGTCAGACTGCAGCTGAATTTCTGCCCCCAGTCAGGCCCCAGTCAGGGTGTTTAGCAGAGTTTCTCAGGCTTGTGAAGCCAGTCATAGCTGCAGAACCACTGTGGGAAGCACAGACCGAGAAACAACTAGCATAAAGAGTCCATGCTCAAAGCTCTTCCAGGCTTTCTGTATCCCAAAGGCACAGGAACGGTTCTCTGCTCGGTTTACCAGCCTTAGCATCAGTAATGTGTCTTCCTAGAACCACGAGTACTTGCATAAACCAGAGCAAACCAGCTCATTCTTGGAGTACACTTGACCCTTAATCATTCCCTTTCTATGGCTACAAAACCCTGTTTTATTGCACCACCTGGAATCACAATCTTGTGCAACAGGACACATTTATGAGCCTCTCTTATGCAACCAGGTTGGTTCCCATCTGCAGTTTTCCAATATCCAGATACTGCCAACTCCCTAAGTACAATCGCCACCTGTTTTACTCGCCCCGAAGATGCTCTCATTTTAGTATGCCTTACCCACTGCAAACACCATATTAAGACTGCAGCCTTCTGCATCCAGCTATCCTACTGCTAGTCTCTCCTGGGTTTACACTGTGATCCAGATCCACTGCTCTGCACCCACCTTAACTGTTAGCTCTGCTCCACTGGAAACAGCCAGCCAGATACCTGCAGCACCCAAGCACTTGGTTCTAGCCCTTGCCTTGCCTACCTTGCCTGCACCATCCCAACAGTCATCATTGCTCCTCTGTAAGCAGAGATGTGCTACTGCTGTCCAATGACACAAATCACCTCCTTACTCTTTAATGCTGAGCACATGGCTGGATTCCTCAGGATTCATGCTTCTGTTGGGAGGATGAAAAACATCCGCTCCTCCCCAAGATGGAAGAGAAAAAGCTAGACTCCAAGCTTACCGTATGGAGAAGGGAGCACTGTATCCTATAACATCCTACACAGCCCAGCAGCCGTATGCTAGTAGAAACATTCTCCCTTGGAGGGCAGTTTCACTATGCTATCTCCTGTAACACAGGCCACAAGCACAGCACCAAGGTACAAGGGGATGCACCTCTGCTACCATTGTGTTAAGAGAATACGTCCTTGACTCCAGGCTGGAGACCTGTACCTGCTGAACTGCTACTGGGAGAACTCCTAGCCCATTTCAGGCAAGACAAGTTGGATTAGCAGAGACCTGCTACTTAAACTCTTGGAGGGAACATGGCTGGAAGGGATTGCATAGAACTAACCTAAGCACTTGTGCTGCAGGCCAGTGGCATGCTTACCTCCCGGTAGTAGCAGCATCTGCCTTCATCCACAACACTAGAGCTGGATGTCTAACAAAACCTTAGTAAACTTGACCAAACATTAGTTTTCCCTCTGACCTCATTCAAATAGACAGAGAAGAACAGACATCTGATGTGAAAAGCCACATCACTACCACAGTGATGAGGCTTGCGCGTGTTCTCCAAAGCCAATCTGCAATCCATAAACCAGAGCAACAAGCTTGTAAAGGTAAACTGCTTTACAGATGTGATCATGACGTGTACACTAGAGTCAATCCTTGTTTGGGACATCTATGAAACTCTGCTCTCATCCCCCCCAACCAGCCTTTTAAATTAAGTCTCAGCAATATTTCTTAAAAAAAAAATAAATACAAATAAAATAAAAAACCAACCACCAAACACCAACTTATTTTCACATTGATGATAACCTGCCTTATCACACTGACTTGCCTGTGCTGATCTTTGTTCTGCCAAGGCTTTATTCAAGGCCGTGCTACAAGGAAAGTCAGGTCCAGTCATATTACATTAAAGATTTCTGTCCTTCCTTATGAGGAGACTGCTCACATATGCAGCTAGTTTCTCATATATCAACATATGTCCGGCTGCCAGCTAAGAAACTGGGGTATGCAGCAGCCTTTCTAGTACTTCATTACAACTCAGTCTGACAGTAAGCGTCATGCAATTAGTTATCAGCAGCTGTCCCAGCCTGCCACCCACTGGCCTCCAGGAATGTGATCTGTGCTATGACCAGTATTTTCCAAGTCAACACATTTCAGACATTGAAGCTGACTGCAATGCACTCTACTGGCATAGCTGACACAAAACAGCTTCCTTCAGAGCCACAGTGTTATTGGCAGAGACTGCTTTATAGCTACCATTTCTTGCAGTTATTGTAAATTAACTATAACTACAATAACTACAACATCAGTATAAAGCCATAATTACATCCACTCAAAGTCTTTTGCACACTTTTAATCCGATCAGATTAATACTTGAATCCAAGTCAAGCTACATCAATAATTTAGAGTGCAAATGATACAAGAGCAAACATCTCATTGAAAAGCTCTAAAAGAATATTTTTTAAAAAGGGTGTCTCACTTAAAGCTTCAAACACACTGTTACTGGCAGCGCATGAAGCCCACAATAGTCTAGACTGCTTCTGCAGTAGGGACACAAAGTGCTGTTGTCATGTTGATATTAGCTGCAGCCTTCCTCTGGGGAAAATAAAAAAAGCCTTTGAACTGAGTTGAGGTAGCTTAGGATAAACATAGTCAGAGCTCAGCTTCTTCAGACTCAGCCCAAAGGCAGTTAGGTACAGGCTGCAAGTTCCTGGCTACTGACTTTGATTCACAAAGACTACCCAGCTACTGGAGCTAGGTTCAGAAAGACCCAGCATATAACAGTATTTTACTGTAAAACAGTATAAGCAAGATGCTACTCCTCCTATGCTATAGGCAATAGGTGCAAAAGGGCATGAAGCAACCATGGCTTCTGAGAGCCACAGCACACTAGGAGCAGCTCATCCTGGCACACCAGCAGAGCCTAGGATGAAGCAGCCAGAAGTGAGGGCAAGGGGCACAGCATGCACTTTTAGGAAAAGCCAAGGCTTTGCCAGCATGAATTGTCTAGCTTGGGACCACTAGTTGCCCCAGGACAAGTGGCTAGAAGTTTATATGACATCTCTGTCATAGGTGACAGTGATGCTACCTATCAGCTTTCTTCTATATGGGGGCCACATATCCACAAGCAATACACTTCTGTGACTGCTGCTGAAACAGAGCTATTTGGGCAGAAGCTGAGCATGAACTACAGAAACCTTAATCAACCACAAGTTGAAACTGTTCCTGTCAAACAAAAGGTAAAAGGAGACAGAATTCAGACATTTTTCAGCTAGACTGCTGCAGGATGGTGTGGCTGGTAAGAGCTGCACAGTTTTCATGGGGTACCAAGAAGAAAAAGCAATAGGTTGTGGAAAAGTAAACTATTGAACAATCCTTGGATACTGCTGCTGAGCTGCCCATTCTCAGAGCTTCTGTGGTTGAAGCTGCTTCAGGCAGTCTGCCCAGAACGTAGCCACATAGCCTACTTTGAGCATGATTAGAAGATTAGTCACAAGAAATTAAGCAAGGCTCAGATACTCTTCTTACTTAGAAAGCTGCCTTTAGAAGGGTATGGCTCACTGACCTATATCTAGATATGCCAAATGATAGCCAACCTGCAGAAAGATGACCCTGGGGTTTATAGGCTGAGTTGCCTCAGCTATGGCAGTGTACACCAGGTTGGCCATACAAAGTTTGAAGTATTATATGTTCTATTCTATTACATGTTCTATCTTCTAAACTATTATAAGTATTCTATATCTTATAGAATATTAGCAAGGGCTATGCTTCCAGAGGCCCTGAAGCTTCTGCTTCAGCCTCTTGTTGCTAGCAGGTGGTGTAAAGATTGACAAAATATGAAGCATTGTAAAGTAGTCTGAAGGAGTCCAAGACATCTATACATATCAATGCTTTTGAAAGGCTTGGTTTCCTTTGCGTGCAGTATATAGGAAGTAAAAGTTTGAGAGCTACCCAAACAGCAACATGACCTGAAGTCCCCACATTCCATGTCAACACCCACTGAAAGAACAATCCTATTAAGTAAAATACTAACTCTAGTGCTCTGAATCAATATGAGTAATTTGTGATAGGTCTGTGCCTGAAATGTCAGTTTGTCATTTTACGTCCCACACAAAGTCTTGCCATACAACAACAGCTTGTTGTATCAGACATCTTTATTTGCTGTATTGCCCAAGTGTACAAATACTGAATGCAGTTATAGAAATTCAAAATATATTGTAGTAGAAATCTGTCTGGGAAGTGGAATGTTAAGATATTTACTTTATAAAATTACTACACTTATACAAGTCACTCCCGCTTGCAAGTTTTAAATATGTCAGGGCTATGAAGAGACAGATTACTTTATGATCCTGCAAAAAAGGAGTTTTTCTCAGAAAACATTTTCTGCTAGATGAAGTCAGTCAACAGCAAATTGATTTCTTACATTTGACTCATTTTGAGTTATCAGCCAACAGGATGTTAGCTACATCCAGACAATTCATACACAATTCGGCTCTCATTTATACCAAGAAAGTCAATGTATCACTATCAACATATTTAAGTATTAGTCAAACAATCTCAGTGACAATATTTATTTGAAGCTAATGAAGTCAAGCCAATAAGTTGCCCCTGGCCATTGAGTGCAATTGATGCTTTTTTCACATTTTCAGAATAAGGCGCCTTAGTTCTTGAACAAGTCAATACAGCTTTGCAGGAGAGAGACATTGTTCTGGAAAGGAAAAGAATTAGTTTCAGATGAGTATGACTGATAATTTAGATCCTGCCTTCCACAATGAAGTAGCTTCCAAAATAGTAGGTCCATCCCAGGATTTTGTAGCCTGTGACAATGCTAAAGAGCTTATACTGCAAAGACAAGCATTCAAGCAGTAAAGCATCAAACCCAGATCAGACAGTCTGCAATCTGCCCCTTCCTGCAGGCCTGCAACCATGACTCAGTTTGTAGGAAAGAGGGGCATGAGACAGTAGTAAGTTTTTAAAGTGGGCCAACCTGAGCAGCACTGTCAAGCCTTTATATGTCGCATTCAAGCTCAACAATGAAGTAACTACTTGTGATGAAGTCCAGGACTCTCAGGGAGTGGGAAATTACTTTTTCTTCAAAAGCAGCTGAGGATGCACACTTACCTCTTCCTGAGGCTTCCTGCTTTGTTCTCTACGCTAAATTAGCAGACCCTGTAACCTGTGTACTCTTTCTTGGATTAAGCTGGTAGTACACAGTGTGGTCTCCACAGCCTACTTCAAACCTGCTCAGTAAAGCTTGGCAGAGGCTGCCACAAAGCCAGTGTCCCCCTTCACTGACAAGCCAAATGAGAAAGGTTGACAGCCAGATCACAAGCTGCGGGATGTGCTCTCACAGCACTCAGGAACACTTGAAGCAGCAGCTGCCTCTAGATACAGGACGGGTCAAACCCCACAGATGAGGCTGCCTCATGGGAAGTTAGGTGAGCTGTGTACTACCCACAAAATTGAGACTTCTCACTTGCAGTGCAATAGGCTGGTGTCCTAGGAGTGACAAGTTGAAAACAGACTTTCTGCATGGGACAGACAAGACTGTCAGCATTTGTTTTTTGTATGCATGACACCTACAGCTTTTCACTTCTTTCCTTCCCCTCTTCAGATCTCAGCTAAAGAGCCCAGCTGTTCTATTTTACACTTCCTAGTTTTAAAGGGAACCCAGCAAATCCTCCAAGTTACACAGTACTCACTTCTCTCAAGCTATGCCTGCTAAATTCCAAAAAGAACACACCTTTGCATGTTTTATTTCCAGTTCTGCCATTTCAATTAGGTTTTTGCGGAATGCTGCTATTCTCTTCTGTTTGAAGCTCATCAGTTCTATAGGGAAGAAAGAACAAACAGAGATAAGACAGATGTACAAAGTGTGACTGAAGTTTCAGTAATGCCCCTTATGTTTTATGAGTTCTGTTGTACAGCTCTAGTTACAGTATTTGACCACAAAAACGTCCAAGAGTTAGTCTTGCTGTTTCTAGCCAGAAGATGCGTTCATCACATGACACTGACATCTTGGTGAGGAAACAGACAGCTTGTCTAAGACAGAAAGGTTTTGTAGGAAGACAACTGGAACAAAACAGAAGTAAACCACACAAGCTCTGTGAGAACACAGAACATTTAAAAACCAAAACCATTAAAGGAGTAGCATGTATACCATGAAAGCATGTTTCCTCTGTTTTATATTGTCCAAAGGCATCTACTAAGAACCAGCGTTTAAAACCCTGTATGAGGCACTCAGCTGTACTGGGACAGAGCAAAAACCTGTTTGCACAGTTCTAACTGAGATAATCAGAAGCCTGAGCGGTTACCTTCAGGTGGAGGCTGAGAACAAGATTTCAGTCTGGAAAGCAAATACTAGGGGCTTATAATTAAGGTTGGTCTAGTACTGACATTGCTTTGCTTCAGACAATCATTCTTAAAAATATTTAGCTGCATTAATTTTACAGGCATCTATACTGCCCTTGGGATGTCCAGACTACTTGCTTCAGGAGAGTGTTCAGAAGCCTTCAGTAGTTGAAGGTCAGATGGAGACCTGGACTGCATTAAGATCTCCCTTCAGCATAAATATAGCAAAGCCTGTTTTACCTTGTTTTGCAGATTCTGAAATCTTCTCAAACTTCTGACAACAATCCTGTTGATGTGCCTCAGCCAGCCTGACGTCCTTGCTCTTTAGTCTGGCTTTATCTAGAGCTTTGTTCGAGTGTTCATAGTCAACAAGAGCCCTTGTACGTCTGTACAGAAGATCCTGAAAGTAGACAGGAATAGTGCATCAAAGCCTTAAGAGGACTATTTCCCAAATTGAGGTTACAACTACCTTAGCAGCAGGAGGTTTCACTTCTTTCAGCACCAGATTCTGCTTTTTCCAAACAAGCAATTATAACCTGCTATGCTCTTAGCATAGCAACAGGAGCCTTTCACCAGTGCAGTATCAAGTATTCAGGACAGCCACTTGTGCCTTAGCCAAGGAATTCCAAGGGCTACTGTAGGCATCACTTCTTCCCTTAGCAAAGAATAAGTGTACTTTAAGGTGGGCCTCTCCACGAAGGAGTAACAGCACTTTCTGAATTCCCTCCGTCTACTTCCAGTAAGGGATACACTATCATTTAATTCATTGGAGATCCAACAGTTTGACTGAAGCACTATACTAACCTAGACATGAGAAGCTATACAGGTCTCAGTGCCAATTCCTTTCTAATCTAGCAGCAGTATAGTCTTGATATCTAAATAGCAGTACACCACAGAGGGAGCCTGTAGTGAATGTTCCAGGGTACATAACAGAGGTATGACACTAGATGAAGAGGCCCATCAGGTTATACCTAGATACCATTTCTCAGCGTAGTCACCCCGTTGCCAAGTCAAGTATTGGTTAGAAAAAGAGTTGCTGGCAAGGCTTTTGCAGTCACATCAGTTTACCAAACACCTCTTGGAAGTCCAGATCCCAACAGTCTTCACATGTTACCGCACATTCATGACAAAGTACTTTAGTAGTTGGGATTTACTTCAGGATTTTTAATTAGTCATCATTGGTTTTACTGACAAGTCATGATTACTCAGGCAGGGGAAGGGTTAGAATGCTGCTGCAGACTCAAATTCAGTTTGCTCTAACTTACACAAATCTAATGAGTTCTTCCTCTCCACATGCCAAAGAAAAACTGGTCGGAGATCTTAAACAGTGGGCTGGACCGCAGCTAGCCAATATATAGTTTTTATATTCTGCTGTGGTTTAGGAGTGCCAGGTTTCTTAGGTAAAACAAGGGTCCACCTTCCTGTCTTCTTGAAGCACAAGGAATACCATGAGTGAGTCATGATGCCCACTATAAAACTAAGCTTCAAAAAGTAAACTGTTCTCACCTTAGCAGCTTCTATATTGAGCATGTAGTATCTCAACAGTTCAGAGAGCTTTAAGTCTTCATCAGATGAAACTCTACTCTCTACCTTCTGCATAAAAGATCAGATAATTGGTATGTAACAGGCAACAGCAACATCCAGACTCAGAGATTCTTCCCCCCCCTCCAAAACTTCTCTTACCCTGAGTTTCTCAAAGAGCTCAGCAACTTTCAACAAGTACCTAGAGGAAAAAAATTGCATAAATAAGTTTTAGATACTTCTTAGTCTGATAAATGCCACAATCAACTGAGAGGAAACCAAAAAGCTGAAGGCTGAAGTTTACTCCTCCACACAGACCCAGACAACAGCTTGAAAAGAACTCAGATCTAGGCAAAGACCTGGGCAAAAGGTTCAATGCAAGAGGTGCTAATTCCAGCCTAACAGACTAGTACAGTTGAGCAGCTAGACACTACTTAAAGTAACAACAACCTCCAGATCAGAAAGGTCTTGTGGAGAGTTTCCCCGCTGCTACTCTCCAAGAGGGATGAACTATCTTGTTTATTCAGCTATATACTCTGTTTTAACAAGGCCTTGGTAAATTGATAGCAAAGTTTAGAGAGGTGGAAGAATTCACCTCAGAAAAGGTGACTAGGCTTCCATAGCTTAAAAAAACCTACTATTCTGGAACTTCAAAGGTCCGGAAGATAATATAGGCCTAGTATAAGCTGTGGTTGTATTTAACAGCACATTAGAACACAGATGCATAACCCCTTCCTCCCATATTCTCTGGGAGTTTGTGACCTGAAAAAAAATTCAAGGACACTTCTGTTTAGAAGGAGCTTTGATGACCAGCACAATTTAGCTCTAGGGTGCAACTGGTAAAAGATCGGCTAGTTAAAAGTCAGACACAATTGATAATTTTAGGCCTGTTGCACCAGGAGCATCAGAGGAAAGAAAGTTTCAAGGCCACTTGCTTGAAATTCAAGAAACTCAAACCAGCTATGACTCAATCCCCTGGATTTTACAGAAGGAACTTGATATTCCCAGACTCAGGATATGTTTATGAACAGTTAGAATTGCTTACTTTTTGATAACTGTAGGTTCTTCTAATGCCAGGCTGTTCAAGCAAGCTGAAGTATAAATATAGTCATCTGCAACATCTGCAAGAACAAGACAAGGTTTTCAGGCTGAAATCAGCAAGACTGCAAAGTCTTTAGAAAGGTCTTTGAAAAGATTCACTTTTGTGAGATCTTGTCATCTTATCTGCTTTTGCACATGCATCCTTGATTCTGTTGTAGTAGTTTACAAGAAAAGTCTTCTCTTGCTCAAAAAAGTCTTCTACTTCCTGAAAGAGAGTATGACCTGTTAAGTCAGTTACATTACTGCAGAACACAAGCTCTTCCCTATTTTGGGAAGGGCCAAAGAAATAACCATAGCCACCTGAGCATTATGTCCATCAATCTCTACTGAAGAGCAGAGTTCAAGGCAAGAACCTGAGCCAAGGGTTTGACAAACCAAGCCGTTTGGCAAGTTCCTTCTTCATGAAGAAGTGAAGATGGAGTTGACACTCAACCATTCAATGCTGCAGGTTGTCTGAAGCAACCAGTAAGTTGGTATCAGAGGGCTACCAACTCTTAGAATTTTATTTCCCAGGCCTGCTGCAACACAGTAGCTAAGCAGTTTACAAGCTTGCTTTGCATCCACACCAAACATTATGTGTATTGTAATGTTTCGTGACATTGTGTTTAGGACAGCAAGTCTATTAGAAAGAGCTACCATGGCAACATGATAGAAAAGCTGAAGCTGGACCAGTTACAGGAGTCTTTGGTATTTGATCTCATCTAGTGTAAGCAGAAACCCATAAATCACATTTGTTCAGAGCTCCGAAGCAGACAAAAGCCACAAGCACATTTGCTGAAAGTGTAACTCCTTCCTCCCCACCAGTATCAGGTATTAAGGCAACTCTTGTGCATCCACCAGAAGCTTTAAGTATACACTTAAATTTTTAACAGCCTATAGCTTCAGTGTCTTATTGTGATGGAAGTCAAAATTAATACAGGCTACTCCACCCAACTTGGGACAGCAGTAACACGGAAGGTTAGCATTAGTAACTGAGCCTCACGCACATCAAGCCTGAAGCAGACATAACTAACTTCCCTGGAGCAGGAAGCAAGAAACAAGACTAGGCTAAGTAAGAGGTAAACCAACTACCTTACCTTGACTCCAGAGAAGAGAACTTCATCAGCACTCTTTACCACGCTTTTTAAAAAGCCACCAAACATCTCTTTTGTGTTTTTCCTCCGAACACTCAGCTGCAACAGAGAGGCCAGGACAGCTTTAAAGTTATCCCAAGAGGGGAAAAAGGTGACTATTTTGACACTTGCAGTGTTGTAACATCATTTATACCTAGCATATGACAGAGCAGGCTGATCTCCAAGCTCTCCATAATACCCATATAAGCTCTACAAAGATGGCTCATGAACAAGTTCAAGTCAAGCCAGTTGTTACAACCATTCTGTGCCACAGATTTTTCCCATTCCCAGAAACAGCTCAGTTTCTCCTTACATATCTTGGATCAGCATCCACCACTCATAATTAGGTGTAACAAAAGAGATGCAGTACTAACTTTAATACACCTCCATTCTTCCATTTTAGGACCATGCAACACAGCACAGGTACACCTGAACCATACTTGTTCCTAAGATGTCAAGACATGCAAAGTTGGCTTCCTAACCAACTCTACTAGGATTAAGAAACACTATAAGATTTATAGCAGAAAAAGGTCTAAAGGTCAGGCTTTCATCCTTTAATCATCTCACAGAAGAACTGGCAATATCTGCTTGCTGATGCTGCACATAGATTTACATAACATTCTGACTGTACCCAGAAAAGTGACAGCGCACCTAACACCTTGCCTCACTCTGAAAGGAAGGGACAAAAAAAACCCCAAAACACCCCATGTCTTACGTCCTGGTCATACTCCAGAAAAACATGAAAATTGCGATCTTTGCTGAGCACAGGATGAGAAGAAATCCGCTGAAGGAAGATTTCATGTGATGATACAGTCTTCTTGAAGACAGCAAGGTATTCACTGAAAGGAAAGAACAGACTGAGATCCCCTCTTGTACTGCCTTCTTCAATATACAAAGAATTGCTTTAAGTTTATCCAGTGACAATATTCAACAGCATACTTCTGAAATAGCTAGCTAGTGACAGAGAAGCTATTTTCAATCTCTTTACCTAGGAAGTTTTCCAGTTTGAGAGAAACTTTTGCCAACACCCCAGCTCCAGGATTTTAAAGATTATGCAGCAGCAGACACCCTTCAAAACAGTCACACTCAAGATCAGTTACCACCAAATAAGTTGCTCTCCCAGGAGGCTTCTCTAAGTGCAGCTTTTGGCAGTTGACTCATTCTACTTACGCTTCTAGCTCTTGCTTCATTTTGGCAAACTCTTCTTTTGTCATAGACACTTCTCCTTCCCCTAGCTTCTGCATCTTCTCTCTGGGACCATCAAAGTCAGGCTTTGAAGGTGCTGGAGGTATCTAGCCAAGGAATTGGTTAGTGATAGACGCAAGCAAATGAAGTTTTCCGAAAATCACTTCTAGCATTCTCTGGAAGGAGGCCCTTTTGCCTGGCCACGGCAAGCCAGCAATGCTCTGCACCCAGGAATTCTAAATGCATGTTGTGTCTAGACCCCTGTTTGCCCCTCCCAGCTCTGTGCTACCCCTGCCCCAGGAGGGAAACCAACCTAGAGGAACAGCCTCTATAATCCACCCCGTAGCCAGCCATCTTCTGTGGCCCACAGGGCTTCCTAAAGAATCATGATAGAAAAGAAAGACTACATTTAATGGAGTATTTCACTGTGTTATCTTCAGGCAGACATTAATACCACTATAGAGTTGGGAACTCTCAGAGCATTGAGCTTTTTTTGCTGCTCCAAGATGTATGGAAAGTTAAGATAGAGCCATACCGCTCAAGTTGTTTGGGAATTAAGGCAAAAGGAAGCACAGGGGAATACCCAAGTCACAAAACACTAGTAACACTGATAAAACAGACTTCATGCCTTTACTAGTATGCACTTTAAATCACCATAGTCTTTCGTTTAGAATTACATTTTTCAGGAAGTACTTACAATGAGTCCTGCATACTCTTCGGTTTCAGTGAGTGTATCATGCAGCCACACAAAGTCTTCATGCTGCCTTGTAACTGAAAACTCAGGGCTTTGAAAAGCTGGCAGTGTAGTCTGGAAGAGAAGATATAGAAGCCCTACTGTTTTGTAAATTAGTGCTTTTAGAAAGAGTTCTGTCCATTTCCAAAGGAAGCTATTTTGCTTAGTAAGAGCCTCGCCTACTCCCTTTTAGCTGAGCTGGCACTCATTCGAGATCCTTACTACTACGGATACTATTTAAAGAAAGGGCACTGTTGTGGAACAGCATTAATGCAGTTTATTTTGTGAAGTTTCACAGTAGCTAGTTTCCCCACCCCTACCCCCCAGCCTTCTGGTGTCAAGCTAGGATTCCTCGGCAAAGCCAGTCTAGTGTATCAGTTACCTTGTCTCTATTTAGAGAGTGTTCAAGTCATAGGAAATCTGAAGTTTCAGCATATACCTGAAGGTATACCCTCACACCACCTTTAAGTGGAAAAGGTCCATCTAATTAGATTTCCTTCATTGCCAAGCCCATCATTACAGGTATGTGTACTGCAAATACAGATTACTTGCACAACATTTATGAAGACCACTTTCTACTCCATGATCTTACCTTAGTATGCACAGTGAACTTCACTCTGTCCTTTTCACTTAGGGCATCCGGTATATCAATTTGGAGAGAAGGATCAACATTCAGGTCTACAGATACAGACCTCAGCTGCAACACAATTCACAGTATAAGCTTTGGTCAAGCATCAAGTAGGTTTAGCAAAGCTAGACTGGTCATCAGCTGTCAACAAGAACCACATTGCACTGAACTGCTGCCTCCAGGAACAGCACATATGGACAAGCATGACAGCCTTGACACTACCTGCACATCACTGTGACAAGCCTTCCCTTCCAAACACAGGAAAGGAAAAAGGCTTGTTAGCTTAAAGTCTGAAGAACCGATTGTTAGAGTTCACACTAGAGGTATTTGGGAAGCCTTCTCTCAAAAGAAGCGTCATCTCCAGCTTGTTTACTTGGAGCACATTAAGCCAAAGCCTATTATGCCATTTAGAAGATCACACCAACCCTAGTAGTTCTCTTCATTATCCTGTGCCTCCACAACATGTGGCAGAACAGCTGACCTTGGGGAAAAAATGGGGCATGAAACCTCTTTAGGCTCCCATAAAGTCTAAGAACCAACTGTTTGCCAGAAACAGGACCAAAATCCAAGTACTAACACTGCACCTGTTTAATCTTATTTTCAGAATACCTGGCATCATGTTATTCATTGCTGCTAGAATGCACATTTGCTGCTAAAGAAAGCCCTAGTAAGCTGGTACAAGAACTAGCCTCAAAGATATCTGAACTTCGCTTTACAAAAAGCTATTTATTGCTTGTAACCGCAAGTCTCTTCCTCTCCTAAACTGAGGTCTTGTCTTAGTCTTTCTAGACAGAGCTTTTTTTCTGGCAACATTTGAATGCTATTTGTTTCCACTTAAAGGAGCTCAGAAGAAGTTTGAGCATGCTATGTGAGGAACCCTTTACAGGAGACCTCAGAGCATACCAGGTTCAATAAAGACCAGACCTGCCTTCCCAGAGCTTCAGACAGGCCTTAGAGCCAGCATCTTCCTTCAGGGACTTATTTCTTCATTCCAACAGCCTACACCCAGAATACAATTTCAACCATACTTAAACTTTTCTAGAGCAGTGAAATAGTCTTCTCAGTTGAAGATGCTCTAGCTTATACACCACTAACATCCTCAAGTCATAGTCCTACTGAAATTCCTTACAAGGACAGCGCTTTCTGACTCAGAGCGGATGAGGCCTTGCTGCTCAGCATGCCACCCTGTTCTGGGAAGCCAGGGAAGTGGCCAGGCTGCTTGAGCAGTAAGGTTCAGCATAGCCACCAGCCCATTTCTCCCTCTGAACTTCCTTCATCAAGTTGTAGTTCACTGCTTGTACCCAACCGTTGAAGACAAATGGCTTCAGTTGCCTACAAGGCCTCAGAAGCAAGCAAAAAAGTTTAGGCATATCCAGCATACGTTACTAAGATTAATGCATACATCCAGTTCTTACATCAAGTAGAATCATGTATTTAGATACCAAGGAATTTACTTTTACAAGCTATTAGACACTAATGATCACCAGCTTTAGTCATCTGTATTCTAGAAGCATGCAGGAACCTTAGCCTATCACATTATGGTGGTCCCTGTACTATGAAACCTGTCTTCTAAGAGGCCCTCCCTTTAGTGCTGCAGCCGAACAAATCATTCTTATTTTCTGCATAAGGGAGAAACTGCGAGAGATCAAGGTCACAACACAGGAAGTTTGCTGAGGAGTGACTGTCAGAGGCAGGCTGAATCCCAAGGTTATCCCTTGTAGAGATAATTCTGAATGCCTTCCCAGGAAAGCAAGCTAGAGAATTGGGCCACAACTGATGTTGTTTCACCACCCTGCAGCATACTAATGCACAGACCCCACCAGCAAGGAGCTTGCCCCAACCACCTGCTAAGCACAAGTTTCAGCACTGAAGCTCACAAGCAAACTGTGCCAGACAGTGTCTGAGCAATCCTGTCATATCACAGATAGCTTGAATGCTGCCTTAAGCTCCTGTAAAGCTGCATAAGAACTGTTGAGAGGTTGCCCTTTTTAAGGTAAAGCTTTGCTTCCAAAAAGCTTTGGAAACTCCCTCCCCCTAGTCTGGCCATCTGTGTACTGCAACCCAGATCTGGTAGACGACAAGTTTCTCTGGCTGCCTGTAGAGGACACAGCTGTCAGGCTAGCATGCATTTGCCTCTATCCAGCCTGCCCCTGCCTGGACTCCTACTACCCCTCATGGTTACTGCTACCATCTATGATCAGGCTGTCATGCGTAAGTGAGGGATACCCCAGTCACTGTACCCTTATCCTTCCAGCCACGCTAAAAAGACTTCTATCTGCTGCATACTAGCTGTTAGCTATAGTTAGAAGGAGGTAGGTAAGAGATACACCTTTTTAAGCCTTATGACTATGGAAAGACCTTGCATGCAGCACATTGAGCTTCCCATTCTGACTTCTGTAGGACAGAATGCTTTTATCCCATCCTGGTTATTGCCTTGGCAGCAAGCAAGGCCATTGAGCTTACAGAGCATGCCCTGGAACACAGTTCTTAGTCTCAGCACTGCTCACATGCAAATGGACATGGTGGGACTCCAAACACTACAGGGATTCCAACAGGACAGTTGCTTCTCTCCAGCAACCTTATGGGACAGATTATTATAACCCCCTACAGGCATGTGATTCTGGGACTTGCTAGGAAGGCACAGACCAAACAGCACAAAGGTGCATGGTTCGGAGGTCGCTGACACTGGTTTAGGCAGAAGCTGCCCCACTGAAGCACTATAGGAAGGGTAAGTAGAAAGCCACCATTCAGACATTAGTTTCACTGGGAGCACAGTTCACTGTCTGTTGCCAGCTGAATGAAAGGCAAACTGGTCCATGTTGCCCAGCCAGATAACACTAGCAGCCAAAGCAGTGAGATGCAGACCCCAGTGTTTTGCATCCTGCTTACTTATCTTTACTGTCCAAACAGAATCAGCAGTGCTAACAATATGAACTGCTGAGTCTGGAAAGTATGATAAGCCAAAGGAAACTGCTTCCTCCCAGCTAAATGAAGGAAAGGATTACACAAGTCAGCCAGTCCTAAATTTCTGAACTTTCTTATTAAGTGTTGTGGAGAAAGTAGCCTGTGATTAGATGGTATCCACATACCCCTCCATGCCTGGTAGTTGCCTGCACAAGAGGCGGGCAGGTATGGCAGTACACGATGACAAAGTAGTACAAGATGGTAATACTTTATCAGATTAAAGCAGTTCATGTCACAGGCATTTCTCCCCTGCAGTAGCACCATAAACTGCAGAGGCAATGGGGTAAGAACATGTAGTCTACAGCTTCAACAATCCGCAGGAATGCTACTGCAGGAGAGCTTATTGCCCCAGCAGAGCCTCATTTACACAGAAGCAACTGGGAGTCAGCAGCAGTGCTCTGCTGTGCACTCCAGAGCAGTATGTACTATGCATAGGGCCCAAAGTGTGAGACCAGCCCAGGAACAGGACAAGAGTCAAGAACACCCCTATATACAGTGGTGGGATTCTGCCCCTCAGGACTACATGAAGCCACTTGCTAAAAAAACACCACATACCTCTCCTACCCTAAACATCTGCTGTAAATGTACATGATCCAGCCTATACTTAAAAGGCCACTGCAGGCTCAAACATCAAGCATACCACTGTTTGAAGACAGCACAGTTATCACCTCTACCCTTCAGGAGTCTGGTCTTCAGTGAAGGACCTGGAGCCATATGAAATAGAGGTCTGCTGTATCAAATAACAATATAAAACCACTGATCTGCTCTAGTCCTGTGAAGGTCACTGTGGGCTCCTAACTCCAGGCCAGAGACCTTTAGAATTACACAATCACAGCAGCAAGGCTCAGACTACAAAGAGAGCATTCACACTGTCTGACTTCAGGACAGAGTGCTTTGTTTCCCTACAGAAAGGGCTGGGGCAGCATTTCTCCAATAAACTAGAAGCAAGAAGCCCCCCTCATGTTACCACAGCTCTATAAGGCATTAACCCAGTGCACCTAGAGCAGATGTTCCACACCAACCCTTGATCAACACAAGCACCTGCTCCTGCAGCAGTACCAGCTCATCATTCAGGACCTTTCATTCCACCATCCCTCCTACACCCATCCTACAAGCAGGAATGAGGACCAACTTGCTTATGGTCACATGAAGGCTGTGCAGAGCAGAGGAATTAAACTTTCATCTCCAGGCCCCAGGCTTGTTCCTTTATCACAGCAGGTATCCAACCCAAGACCTTCCCAGGAAACTACTCCATCTTAGCTCCCTGGCCTGCCGTGCCTGACAGCTCTTTTTTACCTGGAGGCATCTCTCTGCTAGGACATCATTGCTTCCTCCCTGCACTCAAGGCAGTGGGCAAGAGAACTGAAGTTTCCCTATTGCAGTTAGGGGAAACCAGTCTGTCCCCCAACACCCTCAGAGGGAGGCTGGGGGGGAGGGGCGGGTTGTGGAATATAATCCAAGCTCAGCATCTGGTGAGAGATTATGCCTTACTTGCAGCACATGCCCAAAGAAGTACAGAGGATTGTGACTGCTGGAGCAGCACAGTGGGGAAACAGTTGGGCTGGGCTACAAACTGAAACACTCACCCAAACCCAGCACAGTGCCCCCACTTTCACCTCTCAGTTCCCTTTCTCAGAAACAGCTTAGAGGCTTCTGGTTTACGATGATTACAGCAACTGTTATAGCTGCTCTGATGCCTTCCACTTCTAGGCTCATGCCTCTTTAGTGACTTGTATTGGGATCCCCAGGGTTTCTTGAGTATTCAAGAACTCTTCCCTGTTCAGTAAAGATACTGTCCACCACAACTGTCTGACCTGAAAATTAGAACAAGACATCAAGCAGAGCCCTCCAGAATAACAGTCAGTCATTATACTGATTAATATTTCTAGCTTTAGGACCAGAAGACTAAAAATAGCTATTATGGTACTAATTAGGGCAATATGACAATCACCTGACCTGGAAGCCCAAGAGAAGAGACCATAGAGAGCACTACTCTGACCGATCCAGGTAGAGTTTTACAGCACTTGCTTTTTTCTATTGCTTAGAGATGTTACCAAAAACAAACAAACAAGCCGGATCATTTAAATACAATCCAGTGATGACCATCAGCTACCCAGGCTTCAACCTGATAGACATAAGTTTCTCATCAGACCTCACCCAATGCAAACACATCTTCATGCTTGCAAGCATCCAGTGGAAGGCAATGCCCTCTGCCACTGAAGCCGCTTAGTTCTGTTGAATGGCCTGAACGGCTGCTTTAAAGTTATATCCTTTGCAGTTTTAACATCAGTTCTAGATGACTCTATGTTACTTCTGCATTCTAACAAAAGAATCTGCCAGTGCAAGCAATTGTGTACAACATCCAATTGCTAGCAAAATAAGAATCCATATTTGTTCTCAAAGTCAGATTAATCCAGGGGTTTTCCACATAGCTGGGCCCCCAGAAGGAGCAAGGAGCACTTCCACAAAGGTTTACATGTCCCAGAGCTTTCTGCTTATTGTCAGTTACCTTATAAAAAACCCTCTCCTCTTACTGATCACCTCCCTGCTGTCATTCAAGCAACAGCCACAAACAAGACTTCAGTAGTAATTACATCTGCCACTACCCAGCATCCATTACTTTTTACAGAGTAGTCTTTCTAATTAAACCAGTTTAAGCACTCTCTGGAGAGCACTAAAAGATCATGATGTTTTCTGGCAGTTTATACAGAGTCCTCAGTTCCAGAGGGCCTTGTTTCAACACCCAGGAATTAACCAGCAGACTTTCAGAGTATCTGGCCAGCAGATATTAGTGGCATTAGTTGGTGGAACTATGTTTCAGTCATATTCAGCACAAGTAGCTTAAGTTTCCCTTTAACCAAAATCCTAAAAATATGTCTGAAAGTACACTGCACACTTGCGGCAGTAAAGAGCCAATGCAGTAAATATGAAGCTTTGATTTTGCAGCCTTTGTGACAGACTTGCTGTTAGCTCTCGGCACATTTAGCTGAAACAGTCCTGAAGTAGTGGGAGTTACATATAACCAGGAAAATTGAACCAGCCTTCTTGCATGCAGTCTTCATGTTGCTACTTATGCTATGGAAAATGCTTTCCCAAATTTGTAACTTTGGACTGTAGAACTCCAGTGATGCAATGGTTTAATTATTTTGCTTCAAACAAAGATAAAGAGGGAATAACAGCTCAATTTAGTCACATTGAAATAGCATTCCTCACCAAGTGCAGTGCTTGCCAAGTAAGCAGACGGCAGCCTCTCTAGCCAGAGCACCTGTTGCCACTGGCTGTGCAATAAGCTGGCCTGATCACTTAGCTCTCCTATCGGAAGGATCTCTGTATGCATCACTCTCTGCAGAAACCAAGCAGTCACACACCTCCTTACAGAGGGAAGGAGCTGTGGGAAGGACACTATCAACATTCAAGGATCCCATATTCCGAGCAAAAGCCTCTGTAGCTCACCTTGCTCCACCTAGCAGCACACAGGACGCCTCCATCTAACCCACAGCTTCCTCAGCTCGAGGGGTCAAGCAACAGCTTTGGCAGTGCAGGTCAAATCCACCCTGCTGCAGCAGTCTGCCCACAGAGCACAGCCTATGGCTAAGCACTGTTAGCCCATATGCCACCTGTAACATGAAGCATGCCCAGCTAAAATGGAAATTGTGCAACAGAAGCAAACCTCTAAGCCACAGTCAGCATCAACAAGAATGTTTTGCTGACCTCCTGCAGCAAGGCCAGAGCCAGTGGCAGGGAGTCTCAGCAATACAGCCTCACCACGCTCTCTTCACCTCCCATGGATTTGAAATTGTGTCATCAGCCCAAACTGCTGGGCCAACTTCATGGAGGCTATATGTCCTTGACAGTACATTATCCTTATCCAGTGGCTTTCACCTTGCTAGCAGTTCATCTCCCTACTTGCTTTTGGGCCCAGCAGCATGCAAAAGCAGTTTTCTTGCCAAGTGTAAGCAAGATCTAGTAGGCCCTCCTTCCTTCCAGAGGATGTAGCAGAAGTTGTCTAGCACTGAGAACCACTGTTCAGAAGTGATAACAGCAAGTCCCAGCCTATGACCTAGCATTTTGTCTTCCACTGACTGTTCTGAGAACGAGGGGCTACAATACTCACTCTCAGTATTTTGATCTAAAACAGTTTAACTGCAGACTGAAGCCTTTAAAATACTATCAAGCCACTGACATTAAGAAATACCAAGGTATTTGCACAAGCTTAGCTTGGCAGTCCCACTACTCGCTTCGCTTTCTGAAGTGCCTTTTCCTCCCCATGACAGATTACACCATCTTTCCCACTGCACTTCCAACCACCCTTATCCTACCCTCCCTTCCTCTTCCTACATATCCTGATCCTCTCCTGCTTCACCACCTCAGGGTCAGTTTTTAGTTTATACTTACCAATGATTCCTATTCAAGGTTAATACCTAATGAAGCTTCCTTTACTAGCATAGGCTTTATCTACTGGCCACACACCAGTTCCATGTTGCTGTTTCCTTACCTAAACAAGAACAGACAAGATAGGAGTATTTCTATCCTCCCCTCTGCTGCTGGAACCCCAAGACAGCCCTACCACCTGAAACAAGCTAGTTAATCTTTGTCCATTTAGCATTAGAGTTTAAAGCTACTCCAGCCCACACTGTGGGAACATTTTCCCCTCCCCCCAATATTCCTGTCTGCTAAGTCAGAAAGGGCACCTAAACACTCAAAGTTACCAATTGCTGAAAGACAGTTGATATTTTACCTTCCCCTCCTCCCACCACCTGCAGGTCCTGCAAGCCTATAAAGACTTTCACTCAGTATTCTCAAATGGCAGGTACCTTAATACTAATAGTTTCACACGCAGCAGAAAAAGGCTAAAACACTGGCTAGTTCACAGCTCAAAGCAAACAACTAGAAAACACTTGTTCAAACTTTTGCCTGTTCTACTGGATGAAGATTGTTTTAAAAGATTCATATGCAAGAGAAGTAGATGAAAGGAAGTTATCTAAAAAAAGGTATTCAAGGCAGGTGTATTTCTAGCCCTCCTCAGCTAATATACACCTTCCAGAAGGCTAGAGAAAACACAGACTGAAAAGACTTAAGCACCCTTAACAGGTTAAAACACAAGTCATCTTCCTGCAAGTGAGTTAAGCTTAGCCACAATGCAAGACTACATTCAGATGCAACACTATGAAAGTCAAATAGGCAGCTCACAGACTGTTACAGGGCTGTCTTACTTTCTATTCAAGGTGTGTTGGAGGTAGTTATTAAACCAGGTAGAGTAGGTACATTAAGCCAGGCAGCTTGTCCAGTATGCTAAATAATTCCAAGCGCTGTCTACATACACAACAAATTAATTCACAAAGTTCCTGGTTTAGCATTTAATTTGCATTTCCTCTGAGAAGTTGAGAGTCTTAACATTGGGTAACACCCCATGCTCCATCAGCGTCAAGACATAAGCCTCCTTGGCACTTAAAGCTTCTATACTGCTACAGAGAAAGGAAAACCAAGTCAGCTACCAATGTGACAACCAAAGGAAAGAGGCATTGCAGGTGAAGTGACACCTGACAGCCTAATTAACACAGGCCACACAACCAGGAAGGCTGGTCACAGACACAAGGCAGCTGACCCATTGAGGAAGAGTAACTTTAAATGCCTCTAGCAGAAGCACCTACAGCACTTCATCGCTAGCACCCAGCCACAGGTCCTGATGAGCAGGTCCAGCTCCTGCATTCCCCTGGCAGGCCCAGCTCCTGCAGCTCCAAGGCTGTGCTTGTCACCCCGCTCCTGCCACAAACTAGGTGCTCTGCTCACAGCCTGAACTGCCTTGTGGCAGCTGCAGAGCTCTCCCCTTCTCCTTCTCACCCTGTTTTTTCTTCCTTTCGCCCCCCCCCCTTATCTTTCTTTAGGCACCTCTTCCTTCAGGGGTAGCACCCCACACTCACCCTGGGCAGCTGCACCCTGATCACCTGCCCTCAGGGGACCTTGGGTGCAGGCAGCAAGCAGCGCAAGGGCTAAGAAAGCTAATAATTGAAATACAAACCCTAAAATGAACAAAAATTAAAACCTGTCACTGCCCTGGTGCTGGGGGGGGGGGTGTGGGAGAAACGGCGGGAAGCTTCCCTCGCACCCCGCGGGGCCAGCCCGGGGCTGAGCGCGGCCCTCAGCCCGGCCGGGCCGGGCACAGCCAGACCCCCACAGCTCACCTCAGCCGGAC
>WAAD01001911.1:622553-644777 GCA_013389945.1 Fregata magnificens
ACTGAGGGCGTTGGCGGCGGCCGGAGCGCGCCTGCGCGCAGATGGCCGTGGCGGTGGCGGGAAGCGTGGCGCTGAGGTAACGGTCGCTCTGGGTTTCCCTCCCCGGGGCTGCAGTTCGTGAGGGGGCTGGGGCCGGGCCGCCGGAGGCGGTGGCCGCCTCTGTGGGTACCTGCAGCGCTCCGCAGCTTGGGGAGGGGAAGGCAAGGCGGACCGGGGCTGTCCGGCCGCTGGTAGCTGCGGTGGTGAGGCGAAAGGAAGCTCCCCCGACGCCGGCCTCTCCACAAGGCCTGGTTTGGCTGAGGGAGAGCAGCAGCCTGCCCCGGCTGCTGGGCCTGCAGCTCCCTCCTGCCGTGGCCTACCCCTGCACCCCAACGGCACGCCTGGCAAACGTGTGCCCACCCCTGCCCACGGGTCTGTAACCGAGCGGGCCTTATGGCGGGGCTGCCCGGGGCTGGGTGGGTATGCCCGCTGAGGCAGTGGGGCAGGCCGGCGTCGAGCAGAGCTTCTTATCCAGCATGAGTTATCCCTGAGGGAGTGAGAGGAAAGCCCTGCGCAAGCGTAGGCTATCCAGCCCTATCTGGGATTTTCAGGCATCTGATGCCTATGCAGAAAGGTTGTCTGTCTGCTGGAGGGCACTTGTTGGTCAGCTCTTTCACAGATTGCTTTGCGAAAAACACTGACTTTGTGTTACAACCCTATTTCCCACTAATTCCCTTCCCCATGCTGAAGCTTGTCCCTTTGGTCCCGTGTAGCTCTGTGGGCTTGTGCTTTAAACTGGGTTGCTACGTTTAAATCTCCTTTTTTCTCCCCATGCTCTTAACTTCCTAAAAGAGGGAGGTGTATTTTTAACCTGGATAGGTTCAATGATTTAGCTTACAGACTTCAAGGAACCAAGCAAGAGAGGTTGGGGGCAGGGAATGGGCAAGCGTGCAAAGTCCTAAAAGTGATATAGCTGTCAAAGCCCTGCATTATTAAGCTGTAACCAGAAAAAAGAGAAAGTGGTCATTCCAACTAAGAAGATAGGTTACTGTTGCTTTTTCTACATCAAATAGTAATACTTCTTCCCAGAGAAAAGCCTGTGATGTTAAAATTATACCTTCATCAGTGGATTTGCTCTCCTCAAATTAGGGACACGGGGCAACAGATCTGTAGCTATGTTTAGTAGTGCTCTTTCTTATTACCTCTGAAGTAAACTAGTGCTTTTGTTTGCTTGATAGGTGACTGTGGAGAAAAAGCTATACTGATTATTGTCTGAAACCATAGTTGGAGGAAGGTTTTTATGGATGTGAACATTTTCTTAGGTAACCTTTTTAGTTTCCCTCACTTAGGCCACTCATTCCTATTCTGGAAAAACTTCCTCAGTTGTGTTAGTGCAGTTGTTGTTAGAGCTCCAAGTCAGCTAGCTTGGAGAACTTAAGAGAAGTCCCGTCCCCGCCCCTCCCCCCCCTTATTTTGTTTGTGTTCAGTTCTCCCATGTGGCTCATCATGCAATACTTCAAGCAATTGTACCAGTCTTTGAAGACAAACTGTTTCAGAGAGAAGGGAGACACTTCCCCTGAGAGAAATATTAATTAAATTCAGTTCTTTATGTACGAGAATAGATCCAGAACACTCCAGCTCCATTTCTTTCTTGTAAATGTAAGTTATTTGCACAGAAATGTCACTGTGATTTACTGAAAAACACATGATTCTTTATTCTGCTAGATACAAGTGTTCTTTATTTCTTAGCAACCTAGAACCTCTTTACTTTTGTAGAACAGCACAGAAGCTGACAAACTCTCCCTTTCCCGCTGGTTCAGTTCATAGAGCGCACAAACTTTTCCACAGATATTACTCCAGAACAAAATAGGCTGTTAATTTAAAATTCATAGTAGACATTACTGAAACACTGCATCAGTGTTACACTAAATTAGCTCTAGGGCTTGTAATATTGCATATATTAATAGCCCCGTGGTTCATAGCACTGATCTGGTATAAATATATTCCTTAAAAAATGTTGAGGGGGCAGCTTACTACAAGTGAACTTTATGCTGGATCAGGTATCATCTTGCTTCCTGCAGCTGGCACAAAGCCAGAATAAACTTTTTCTTTTGTGCTTTAGCTAATGTAACAAATACACAGTCATTGACATAGTGTTTATTCTGTTCTGATTAATACACTTGGGTAAGCATATTAATGGTCATCAAACAATAGGCTGAGAAACTACAAGCTTGGATACTATTACATTGGAATAAGAGGGGGTTTTTTTCATGTTTTATTTTAAATCACAGCTTCCACAGCTCTATTTAGAGGTAAACCCCAGGAGAGGAGAGATTAATTTTTCTGCACTGCTTTTCATGATGAAAAAATGTGGTGAAGCAATTTGCTTATGGTATTAAAGTCTGACCTTTACTGCTTTTACTGTTTTTTGTTACCTTCTGCAGCAAACTGACACCTGTTGGAATGTGATAACTTCGTTCATTATTTCTTTTCCAGCAAGGGGCAGATTCTGTCAGGTAACCGATCCCATTCCAACACCAAAAAATCTATTAAAAAATGTGATTGTCTTCTGAGAAGAATGAGTTACTGTAAACGTTGGCATAGCAGCTTTACAGAAGTGAGCTGCTTTATGATAGTCAAATGACAAAACATGGGGAGCTTCTTAAATTTACTAGAACAACTGGTAGTAATAGTGAAGACATACAAAATTCACTGACTGAAAACCCAAGGAGAACTGAAAAATTGAGACATGTATACTGCATAAAAAGTACCTCTGTATGCTGTTACAAATTTCTAGCAAGCTGTAGAAACAGCTTTTTGACATCATATAAGAAATAAGGTAACATAAAATTTGGTTGTTTCACCTAAATTTGTAAAACTTCCTCACATGTCCATGAAATGAAGCAGGGCAGAACTTAAGTTACAGAACCTAGAAAGTCCAATTTCTTGCTGCTGTGTAACCTGTCTAAAGCAGGTTGTTCTATTTTTTTTTTTTTTTTGGCAAAACTTGCATACTTTTTTGGCAATAAAATGGTTGAAATTGTCTGGTTTGTCCTTTCGTAGTGCACCTGACTGCGCTTTTCTCATGTGCAGGCAGGAGAGTAGTTTTCACAGGAATCTGAAGATCAGAGGATGTTCAGAGTGAGAGTCATGTCCATTCTTGCTGTTGAACACTGGAAAATGAGAAAACAAGTGCAACGCCACCTAGCTCAGTTCTGTTGGATAAGGAAAGCAGATTTAGATTTGGTTCAATGTTAAATATAATGTAATGATTAAAAAAGGCAAGTGACATTCAAAGTATCTGAAATGGTAAGGTTTCCCTTGTAAGGTAGCTTGCTTTATATCTAATCAGATTGTAAAAAATCAGTAGCAGAATTAACCAGTTGATACTTTCATTACTTTCCTCTATTATTCTCTTATGGACCATGAATCAGTTTTAAAATTAACTGTTTTGGTTTATAGGCATTGTTATTATAGGAAACCCTTACTAAAGACTGAGTGAGACCATCTAACAACAGTGTGGCAAATCTCACTGTAGGACACCTGGTACTGGGGTCAGAAATGCCACTACTACATGACACAAAGTTCTGATCCAACCTAATTGTGTTTTCCTGGTTCAGATTTGCTTTCAACAGGTTAATTTTGTATCAGGTTACATGCCGTCAGGTTACAGAACAGTTCTTATTTGCCCAAACCATACAAAGTCAGCGTGAAAACTTAAAGCCAGTGAAGTAAAAAGCAGTGTGTCTGCCTACTCCTGGTTAAACGTCTACACATGGAGGGTTTTGTCCTTCACGGATGAAAAACAATATTTATGGAACCTGAGTGCAAGGTCTCAGCCTTTTGCTACGAGATGCCTTGATCTCATCAGCTGCAGCCGATACAGCCCCGTTTTTGGAAATTGTTTTGTGTGACAGATGCCTGCACCCACACGTTGGTGTCACTGCAGTTCTGAGTGACTGCAGGATCTGTCCATACAAAATAACTCCTACTACATTTTTGCTTTCTGTGGCATCTACGGTTTGGGCAGTGTATGATGCACTGTGTAAGAAGTGTGGGGAAGGAAAAGAGTAACTTTAAAGTATTTTCAGGAACAAAATGCTGATGTTAGTTGGCAATGTGTGTTGCCTGTATTCATTCTTTGCAGTGGATGGAAAGGAACTTTGTAATGGTAAGTAGATAACTTTCAGTAGGAGAATGGGGCCACAATTCTGCAAGTATTTAGTGTTGATTTAAATGCCACTATTCAAGTGTTTACATTTTATCCATGCACATAAATTTTCCTAGGACTTAGCACTGCAGTTACAATGCAGTTTTGAAAGCTATGCTGTGAACAATAATTCTGGTATACTGTTTTTGCTTTTAAGCTTCCTAAGTGTCTTAGAACACAACTATGTTTGAAACTCAGTTTAGAAAAATACTTTCATATTTTACTCTGATCTTTAAAGATTTATTTGAATCTGAAGATACTTGCAGTACATCTGGTTTCTCTTTGGCTTTCCCAGTCTCAGGTCTCCCAATTTCAGAATGCATATACTGCCGCTGTCTGCTTTGTCCTAGGTATACAAAAGAAAAACATGTTTTTATTCTCCAAAATGTACTTTGTCCCCACAATCCCCTTAAGTTGCACATCCACTATAAACTTACATGTTTTTAATACCTCACAACAATGGTTTTGCTTCATTCTCTTCTGCATAGCCTTTTTTTTTTTTTTTATTTCCCCCTCCCTCTTTTGGGGGGGTGTTTGTTGCAGATCAGTTTTTTGTGTCTACCTTCATGACAGTTCTGATACTGTTGCTGTAAGAGCATCCTCTGCTCCAGCTTTTGCGACTCGCAACATCTTTATGCGTTTGCCCTCTTTCAGATTTTGCGAACCAGCACCAGTTCTTTTCAGGATCATTTCCTCTTTTCATTGCTTATTGGTTCTTTCTCTTACTGTATTATTTACCTAACGGAGTTTTGGTGGCATAAAGTGTATGAAGACACTTTTATGCCCATAGCAGTTTTTTGTTTGGCAAAGGGCAAAAATAGGTTGATGGTAGAGTTTTATGACTCTGGAAATCACAAATTTATTTTTCCACAGGAGGAAAATATGGTAACCTACAGACTGTTCCTAACAGAAGAAAAAAACCTTCTAACTACTCACAAACGCTTCTTGTCCAAATGAAATTCCTACAGCTACTGTCCAGGAAACCGGGGAAACTGGAAATGCTTTTTCAAATACCTTTTTGCCAAAAGCAATTCCCATATGTGTGTCTGGCTACCTCCAGCTGTCTTTATAGTAAGAAGAAAAAAATGAACAGTTATGAACAAGTTGACCAAGAAAAATACAAGAACTTGGTCTACTCTGTTACATCTTACAAAACCAGTGCCCAAACACCAGAGACAATATTTGAAGAAGACAATTTGTTATATGGGCCACCAGATAAACAGAGACCTCCAGTTAAAGCTGAAACGAAAGCTCCTAAGAACTGGGTTCCTTTAATAAATCCCAACAAGAGAATTCCTGTTCCAAACAGTGATTCAAACCTTCCCATGAAAATTGCTTTACAAAAAACGAAAATGCCCAGTGTTACCCGTATTCTTCAACAGACTATTTCTCCGCAGCAAGCCTTTTATCTAGAAAGATGGAAGCAGAAAATGATACTGGAACTTGGAAAAGATGGTTTTGCAGAGTATACTAAAAGTAAGTCTAACCACAGTGTGATTGCAAAGTAGAAACAATAGCTTGGATGGATGGCTGGGATGTCCTAGCATAGCTGCAGTTTCTGGCTCTGCAAGTCAAGTGTTTTGGAAGTCCATTAAGTTGTTTCCATTTCAAGGAGCCAGAGCATGTTATGAGTGCACCTGTTATCAAGGAATTTAAGCTCTGATCTTTGTTCTAGGAGCACTAAAATGGATTCAGAAATGTGTGGGAAACGAGAATTAGACTGTAGACATTCTTTGCTCTGTCCTATCTGCCTCTCCTTTATTTCTGTATTTGCTAGTATCTATTTACAAATAGACATTTTCCAGCTGGTGTTATTGAGCCTGTTTGCAGGTACAAAGTTACTTTGTAACGAGATGGAAATAAGCATTCTGAAATTGTATCATCTCGAGTGTTTAAAGACCTACGTGTCTTGCTGTTTATGGTGAAGTTCTTCAGTAACTGTTTAGTTTATCCAGTATATATAGCCTCTTCTATGAAATTGCCATGCATTTACAGGTTTTCGTTTTGTAAGACCTACAAAGGGGACTTTCTCCAAGCTGTAGGACGAATGGGGATCTGGGAGAACCTGGGGGATAGTAGGTAGCCTCTTGTAGCAAGGTTGATAAATACCCAACGCTCCTTACATGAATTATTATGCTTTTTAAAACTGAATATCCTGTGATTATGCTTTTTTGAGTTACTAAGCACTTCAGTGAATAAGGTGGCATAACAAACCTTACATAACTATTTAAAATGTATCTGTCTTGGAATCATTTCTGAGATAAGCCCTTACTCCTAGGCCTGTGCCCACCCATTTCAGGAGGAGATTAGTGCCATTCAAATGAACCAATATGGCAGAAGAAGCAAATGCAGAAAAAGCAGCCTAGAATAATATTTTTAATTCATAGAAATTCACAAATGCCTTTGAATAGATAATAAATTAAAAATCATATTTTGTTTCTGAGTAATTAGTGAGACCAAAAAAGTAAAGTAAGCATTAATATAAGAGATACTAATTTCACTCTTGACAATTTATTTTTCTGTCTTATTCCCTTCTCCCCACATCCTCAAGCTTTCAGTACAAAAATCAGGACTGGTTTAAGAGCTATGTTGTGTAATAGCTAGAATAAAAGTCCATTGGGTATTATGAGTAGTGTCTAAAATGTGGGCTTTTTTCATATTTTTCTTAGCTCTTTTCCTCCAAGGAGAGCTCTTTCATGCAGCTTTGGAATCTACATTCCTGTCTGAAGAGATGGCAACTAAGGAACAGAGAGAAGATGTTGCTATTTCCGGCTATTTATCAAGTGTGCAACATGTCTTAAAAGATATCAGCGAAGTGAGAGCTCTGGAAAGTGCAGTTCAGCATGAGACTCTTCAGTATCTGGGCCTGGTAGACTGCGTGGCTAAGTATCGGTGAGGTACTGGTTCTCTAAAAAACCTGATAATGCCAGTGTTGCATGATGCTCCATGGCAGGTGGAAGGCTGTGTCCCAAGCTGGAGCAGGTGTGTTGGTGAGCTGTTGGGAGGAAGCTGGACAGATCTCTAAGAGCAGCAAAATGGATGAACTCAGAGGTGAAACCGATGACAGAAGTGCTGTTGTTTCTTGTGGAGAATTTCTTACTGGAGCAGGCTATGAGCAGGGCAGGGTTAAGTGCTCCTCAGCAGTTGCCAGGAACTGCAGCAGATATTAGTAAGTCTTGATTTTTGAGATCTAAACTACCAGTGTGGAAGACACTTACTTAGACATAATAATGAGCAACATGACATCGGGGTGAAACAGGCTGACAGTGATACGACTTTCTTTGCTGTCCCATCCCTTGTTTCTTACTATGACTACTGTCTTGGGCATGATAGAGTTTTTGATTCTTGGAGAAGTAAGGAGGGGGGTCAGCAGAACTGCTACCTTGGACTTCTGGAGCGCATACTTTGGCCTGTTTAGGAGACTGGCTGACAGAGTCCCTTGGGAGGCAGTCCTGAAGGGCAAAGGAGTCCAGGAAAGCTGGACATTCTTCAAGAAGGAGATCTTGTTAAAGGCACAGGAGCAGGCCATCCCTATGTGCCAAAAGACGAGCAGGCAGGGAAGAAGACTGGCCTGGCTGAACAGAGAGCTTTGGCTAGAACTCAGGAAAAAAAGGAGAGTTTATGATCTGTGGAAGAAGGGGCAGGCAACTCGGGAGGACTACAAGGATGTCGTGAGGTTATGCATGGAGAAAATTAGAAGGGCCAAAGCCCAACTAGAACTTAATCTGGCTACTGCCGTAAAAGACAATAAAAAATGTTTCTCTAAATACATTAGCAACAAAAGGAGGGCTAAGGAGAATCTCCATCCTTTATTGGATGTCGGGGGAGACAACACCAAGTTGGGCAGGAGCATTGATCTGCTTGAGGGTAGGAAGGCTCTACAGAGGGATCTGGACAGGCTGCATCGATGGGTGGAGGCCAGTTTTATGAGATTCAAAAAGGCAAAGTGCCAGGTCCTGCACTTGTGTCACAACAACCCCCTGCAACACTACAGGCTTGGGGAAGAGTGGCTGGAAAGCCGCCCGGTGGAAAAGGACCTGGGGGTGTTGGTCCACAGCTGGCTGAATATGAGCCAGCGGTGTGCCCAGGTGGCCAAGAAGGCCAATAGCGTCCTGGCTTGTATCAGAAATAGCGTGGCCAGCAGGACTAGGGAGGTGATTGTGCCCCTGTACTTGGCACTGGTGAGGCTGTACCTCGAATACTGTGTTCAGTTTTGGGCCCCTCACTACAAGAGAGACATTGAGCTGCTGGAGCATGTCCAAAGAAGGGCAATGAAGCTGGTGAAGGGTCTAGAGCACAAGTCTTATGAGGAGAGGCTGAGGGAAGTGGGGTTGTTTAGTTTGGAGAAAAGGAGGCTGAGGGGAGACCTTATCACTCTCTATAACTACCTGGAAGGAGGCTGAGTGAGGTCTCTTCTCCCAAGTAACAAGTGATAGGACAAGAGGAAATAGCCTCAAGTTGCGCCAGGGGAGGTTTAGATTGGATATTAGGAAAAATTTCCTCACCGAAAGGGTTGTCAAGCATTGGAACAGGCTGCCCGAGGAAGTGGTTGAGTCACCATCCCTGAAGGTATTTAAAAGGCGTTTGGATGTGGTGCTTAGGGACATGGTTTAGTGGTGGACTTGGCAGTACTAGGTTAACGGTTGGACTTGATGACCTGAAAGGTCTTTTCCAACCTAGATGATTCTATGATTCTTTTCTATGACTAAACTTAAGTTTAAAATATTGTCCTATCTTGTTCTCTTATGCAGAGGCCAGTTGTGTGTGATTGACTGGAAGACTTCAGAGAAACCAAAGCCGTCTCTGAAGAATACTTTTGACAACCCATTACAGGTTGCAGCATATATCGGAGCCCTAAATCATGATGCCAATTACGACTTCCAGGTCAGTAGGCCTGCTACCTGCCAAGACAAGCAGCAGCACCCACGTTATTTTCATTTCTCCCCACCTAGTGCCTTTAGCACCTGCTGTCCAGCATGGAACTGTTGGTAGGATTTGTAACAAAGCAGCGCAGTCTTAGATCAGGTTAAGCTGACATACCATGAAATAACTCTACTACTCTTGCTAATCCTGCTGCCTTTGCCTGTCAGCAGTATATTTTCAGTGGTTTTAAGGAACTGCTCAGTGGGACCAAGGGATGCTCAGCATCTTAGGAGGTCAGATGAACTCATAGTGACGTGGCATCTGGGCAACCCCCAGTCCTTTGTTCTGTGTGGTTTTTGCTTGTGTCAAGAGTAGGAAGGGGGAGGAGAAGAAGTAAATCAAAAGCATGCAAACGGGGAAATGGGGTGGGAGAGCATTGCTCGCATCATGTGTCGCTATATCCCACTAGCAAACAAGGGACAAAGTGGTTTACTTAGAGTGTTTGGAAGCTGTACAGTGTTTCCTCAGAGGAAAGCAGTGTGTTGTCCATCACTTAATCAGAAGACAGTGTAATAATGTTTTTAAAGACTTCAAATGCAATTCTAGCCAGGCCTGCTTGGCCTGAAGGATTGTTATTTCAATACAAAGCATTGAAGGGGGAAAATATAAAGCAGAAGAGAGCAGAGTAATTCATAGGTTCTTCAGAGGACTTTCTAGAATATTATAAAGATCAGTAAACACAAGCACTTAACAGACATGGTTCTTACAGAGTGAAATATAGGCAGTAATTCTACAATTCTGCTATTAGCCTCCTGTCCCGCACCACTTTCTCTTCGCCCCAGTAGCTGTGTGGGGTTTGGATTAGAGCTGTTTGTCAAGTACGAAAGATGTCAGAACACACCTAAGTAACCATTTCCATTCAGACTGATGCTGGAGAATGGCATCAGTCTGGTTATATGACCCCAGGCAAAACCTCATCAGCCACTGGGAATTTTACCAGCATCTGCAAGGTTTAAATAGACCCTATCACGCTGATACTCAGAGTTTGAGTCCTCCACTTTTCACCAAAGTCAGTCAGAGCTTTGAACTCTCAGCGTTTGAATGTGAGTCTCCAAGTATTTTATGGTAAATTATTGCTCTTTTTGTTCCCCATTTCTTATATGTTACTTATATGTACTTATATGTTAAGGATGTTTTCCAGTGAGGTTTAGTGTTCAGAATTGCTGATTGAAGTTGCGTATTAACATTGAATTTCTGACAGCCTTCTGTTTTATCTGTAGGTTAGCTGTGGACTCATTGTAGTTGCCTATAAGAATGGCTCCCCTGCACATCCGCATTTCATGGATCCCGATCTGTGTTCGCAGTACTGGAATAAGTGGCTTTTGCGCCTTGAAGAGTACATGGACAGAAACTGACCCAAACTAAGCTGTGCAGAGCCAAGTGGTCTGAGCACAGAGCCAAAGCAAGAATCCTTTGTTTAAATCTTCCATTTGAGTAATGTTCTTTTTTGAGTAACTTTGGCTAATTTCTTAATATCAGCATTTCACCCCCCTCCCCCCCTCAAAAAAAAAAGAAAGAAAAATTGGAGTGGGGAATGTGTATTTGCTTATGTTGTAGGTGACTTAAGTGGACCTGGCAGGACAAAGCCGACTTAATTAACCTCTCTGTTTCCCCACAGAGTTTATACAACCTGAGCTTAATAGGAAAGTTTCTATTATCAAGTAAAACTGTTCAGTCAAATCATCCTCCTTTTGTCATTTTTGAGAAGAAAACTGTTGCAGAACTGAGACTTTAAAAATGGAGTTGGTGAACTAAAGCAAAATGACATCTGCATTGTCTGAGCTGAGAGAAATGCAAATGATAAACAAATGAATACAGTGGACCAGGTTTCAGTCAGCTTAGTTCTTGCTCATCTCAAAGGTATCTATTAACAGGCTTGTTACTATTTGTGGTTTTTCTTACAGCAACAACTGGAAAAACTGCACTAAGAATTATAACCAAAGCTCTCATAAGCAATTATTTAAAATACTAAGGCAAAGTGATCATTTAACAGAAGTGGCTTAGCAAAAGAGGAGCAGAATTGTAACCGATGCACTTAGAAATTTCCAGCAAGTATTCTGAAAGGTAGGATGTTCAACTACTTCTAGTGGCTCCTCCTGCAGGTTTCTTAACGCGCTGCATGGCCCACATAAAAGAACTATGAGAGTGCGAACGGGCTTTGTACCTTAGGTTGTGAGGCTCTGCGCAGGCCAAGTCTGCCACTGTCTTGAGCTCTCCTGACTTCGCTGTGGGTCTGAGCCGACAAGGAGCCTACCCAGGTGGAACGATCTCCAGTGTTGAGTTACAGGGTTTGCCAGTGCGAGTAAGTTGCTTTATAAAAGCAGGCTTGTGACTTTGAAGCCGGGCCTTCTGAGGAACGAAGAGCTGCTGATTGGGTTTTGGGGGTTTTTGGGGGCTGTGGGGGTTGGGGTTTTTTTTTCAAATAAGTTTGTGAATAAATGTTCTAAAAAAGAAGAGTTATTTTTGAAGCTTGTTTCTCTGTCTATAGACTTGATTTTATGAATAAGCCTTGATGATGTCAGGCAACACTGCTTTGTGTGTTGCACACCTGGAAAGCTTTTTTCCTCATTCTGTTTTCTCGGAATTGTATGTATGAGTTTTCATAATAACACTACAGATTACAAATAAAAATACAACCAATCCATAAGCTGCAAGAAAATCAGCCAGAACCATCCCTAAAAAAAACAATGGGCGGGCTTGCTGCTGAAGAAACGTAAACCTCTATAGCGCTTAATCTCTGCTCCTTCAGAGTACTGCACTGTGGAAACCTGTGCAATGAAACTTAGTTATAGTGCTACTTGCTTATTCAAACTGAGTCTGATGATGGTATGATTACTCTGTGCTTAATTAGATTTCTATCTAAAAAGACAAACATGGAGACTGAGAAACTGGGTTCAGAGATGACTAACCACGACAGCGCTGCGTGAGCGCTCAGAAGTTCTACCTGTTTTACAAGGATCTTCCCACATCACAGAATTTTACCAAGTGGGTGGTTCAATGTCACTGAACATGGTCAATTTTCTGTGAAAGATAGCTCCATTGATACAGAGAGGGTGGGCATACGCAAGAGGTAAGATGCCCTGGGCAGAAGCAGGAGGTGATAAAACGTGCTGAGTTCCCTGTGGTGATTGGGATTGGATAGATCGAGAGAGCGTGGAACAGCTGGGCAATGTTTGGGTGGGATTGCCTTCTTCATCAGTGCATCATACAGCCATGAGATGTCTCTGAACCATGTAAGATTTCAGTCACATCCTGCCTCCTAGTAAATAAGGACGAGTCTGGAGCCTGGGCAGTGTGGGCACCTGTTAGCTTCGCCTGTGTTCATTTGTTTAACAAGAGCATTGTGTCTGAGGAAGGCTGCCAGCTTCACTAGCAATGTTAGTTTGTAAACCTATCTTTTAAGTCTCGGATGAGTCTGTACCATCAGAGAGCCGGCAGAAGGCAGGCAGCCTTCAAAGGCAGTAGCGGTGGAAGTTACTGGTGTTTAGCACTTCTGAAAGCCTGGCTGCCTCTGGCATCCCTGTGTGAGCTCTGGAACATTTCTGTAGAGGTGCAAGCTGGTGCCAGTTTTGTCCCATAACAGAACTGGCAGATGGCCGTTGCCAATGTCATGCAAACTCAAACCCACTTTGTGACCAGTTTAAACTAACTTGCCAGACTGTTAAATTGACATGCCCAAGGCATCTACTCCAGGGTGTATCTGTCCTCTGCAGAAAAACCAGCCAGACAATCAGGGCAGTTACTCCAGCTATAGCATCCAGCTTGTCAGAACTTTGCTCTCCTACCAGAGCGGTTTTTCTTCTGTGTGCTGTTACCTCCTTCTTTTCTCTGTTGCAGTGAATGCTTTCTTTGACTGAAATCACACAGATGGACCACCTTAACATCTCTGTAGTTCTTTCAGCAGGGACATGCTTTGGCAGTGATACTGGGGGGAAATCAAAAGCAATGTGTGCTACAGGAGGGGGAAAAAACAAACGCATGTGCGCAGACACACACAAAATGTGTCTCCAGCTAGATAAGGGAAGGTTTTGGCTGCAGCTCCGCTGCTCCAGTGTAAGGGCTGAGGTTTCAGCAGGGCTGAGCACACGAATCCTTTGCAGTTAGGTGAACGCTAGTCACTTTGCTCAGATGGACTCAACAGTCCCACCTGGGAGCTGAACTCCACAGTTAAGTTTCATGGCTGAGACCTCACTGAGTGGGTTGTAGGGGAGTGTCACCAGCACAATTGGCTGAACCAGCCGTTAACACTTTTCTGAGCCAGGCAATTTTGTCAATGTATTTGCAAGCATGCAAGCTTCGCTGAGTGGTGAGCAACCTTCCATTGATACTATTCAGTTATAACGGCATGATCTCAGAAGAATTGGGGATCAGTGCATAGGCTTGAGCTCTTTTTGCGAAGTAAGGATCTTCTAATTTACCTCAGATGCTTTTTTTTCCATGGACTTCCCATTTATTAAAGTATTCTGCGAACTTTCCCATTACATAGGATGACAAGTTTGTTCTTTATGCAGTAGCATCACTTTATTATCCTCGTTTTCAAGGTCCCAAGCACCGACAGCTGTGCTGAATAAAGTATTAATATCACTAGAAATGCTTTAAAACCCCCAGAAGCTTTTCCCCACAAAAACCCAAGCAGATGCCTGTACAAAACTGAGGCAAATTGAGAAGACTTCTACAATTCTTGCAGAGACACTCAGAATCTATCATTTTTAGTAGTAATGACTATGAATGTCCTGGCTATGACTCTGTATTTTAGGTGGCTTTCTTTTCAGCTGTTGTTTCCACGTATATAGAATACAGCATATCCTCCTCAAATGTAGTTTTATTTTGAGCACAAAATGAATTTTTGGAATTTACAAATTAAATCCATTAATTGTTATGCATTTAAATTGATGTAAAACCTGTTTAGCGGCTGTGTCCGTTAAGAGACAGATGAATAACATGCGCTTGGACCAGAGTACCTTGTGGTTGCTGAGGAAGTTACCACCCCACCCTGTCGCTCTTCATATAGACACCCAAGTGCCCAGTAAAGGCTGCAGCAGCTTCTGAAGAGTCTTAAAGTGTCAGGCAGTTTCAGCGACATGAGTTATATGGGGCATCCCTCTTCTCTTTTTTTTATTTAAATCCCTAAATTCACACTCGATAGCCCTATAGGCTATCCTGTTTGTTTGTCCTGGGTCCACAGGAGCTGGAGCAGGATATAGGGGGAGTCCTAAATACACAGAGTACCAGACCCTCATCATCGTCGCCACCTCCTTCCCTCGTAGCATCGGTCTCACTAGGAGCCTTCTAAACAGACAGTGGTTACAGATGAGGGGCCAGATTCGTGCCCTCAGTTTTGCACTGATCTCATGAGGCAGAGACAGGCTAAGTCTCCCTCTTCACTGCGTTGTACTGCTCTGCTGTATTAGTGAACAGGCACTTGACCACTAAAAAGAAAAAAATCCCTAAATGAACATACACGCACACATACACACCATAAAATACACACAAAATTGCATTTCATCATGACAGAAAAATACATATCTTCAAGTCATTAAAGTGTTTTCTTTGGGCTTCTGGGTTGGGTTGATATTGATGTATGTGAAAAGGATGTAATAATAATCCCCAAAGTGAGCGTGACAAGTCCAGGAACATCAGAGTTAAGGTTGCACTTAAATCTAAACATGATAAAATAAGTTCACAGCTTGAAGTACCTAAAACATGACCATAAGTATGCCCTGGAATAAAGCCATTGGCTAGTAGGGAAAGTTTGGGAGGAAAAAGTTCTGCATCCTTTAAAAAAAGTTTCAGCTCACCTTGGATCACGCTCCCATAAATGACTAGTTTACCGCACGGGGTTCAGAGTTAAGGTTATTTGCACATTTTATCTTATTTACTGACACAGTGTACTCCTGTTCTTAAGGCCATTTTAATTCATTTTGCATAAAACAAGGTACTAGTAGCTGCTCTGATACGGCACTTTTCACCCAAACCTCTCAAAAGTGATTTGTACGGGAGGTAATGGTTATTATCTTTACAAAATACAACTGGGGAAAGGTGAACTTATTTGTCAGTGGCCACTCGGACGTGTGGTACAGCTGAAACAGAAAACAGGTTGCCTGAATGTCAGTTCAGGAAGTACTCCATCCAAGAGGTGACAGGCTCTTCCAAGCTTTCCATTTTTTTTTTTGGCCCGATAAAAAAGTCTGATGTTTCTATTGCATATGGGAATATTTCTTTCAAGTTGAGGTTCTACCAACATCAAGAGAGTCCCGTTAACAAAGGCATCGCTTTCATTTCAGGGATTTATTTCAAAATTGTTTTTAAAAAAATAATATATATATAGTCCTACATGTAAACTTCATTCCTTTAGACCACTGTAATCCACCGTGTTACTCATCTTTGTCGTCGTCTTTGGAGTTCCTCTGCAGGACAGGGCTCAGTTTGTTTTGCAAAACCGCTGCAAGTTTTTTTGAGGTTTTTTTCAGGAAAGCACTTCCGGGGTGAATGTTACTAACGTGCAGGTACAGGTCCTCCTGTGTGGGGCCCGTGTAGCCGCAGTCTTCACACACATAAAGTTTATCTCGCCTCTGTTTGTAGGCGTATTGCTGCTGCACGCCGTGAATCTTCTTCAGGTGGGACTCCAGGGAACAGCGCTGGGTGAAGGCTTTGTTGCAAACCTCACATTTGTAAGGACGAATTCCTGCAATGTTAAAAGACAGCGATTACCATTCTGATTTGCGTTTCTTACAGCCGACTAAGGAAAGAACTGGCTAAGAGCAAAGCTCTGGCCTATCAGCTACTGAGCAAATACCTAGCAGCAGCGAGCTACTAGCCCAAGGAACTAACTGTCTAAATAAAACATCTTACTTTCAGGCTAAAATTTTCAGGAATGGGTTGATATATTTAGGAATAGAAAACCTAGAAACGTTTCGAGAAGATGTAGGCAGACGCTAACAGGTGCCCATCGGTGCTTCGGTCCTAAAGAAGCAGCCGTTATCAACTCTTGCAAAATGGACTCCTTCAGAGCCCCGACTTTTTGAAGTCCTGTGATTAGGCGAAACTCTCAGTTTCAGCTAACCTTTCATTTTGGCTTTTATAATGAATGAAATCTTGTATATCTCAGTACGATGTTAATTCTTCTCTTTTAGTGAGCAAAGCTTAATGAGGCTTCAGTGAACGGCAGCCCAACATGAACGTACAGTGATCACAGTACTTCAAACGAGTGAGAGCGTTTTCATAGAATATAGATGTGATGATTGCGATTACAAGCTCAAGTTCTAGAAGAGAAGTGCATTAAGGTGAAAGAAATAGGTATGTGTGTCTCCAGAGGAGGGAGAAGGGGCTGGCTTGTGACTTGAATACCCGAGCAGTTTCCTTCAGTACAGACAACCAACACTATAAAAATACTGAGCCGTAAAGAGTATCCATTTTACCACCAATCAGCACTGATTTAACAAGAACAACCGCCTCACAGTACTTGAATGACAAATAGCTGAGGGTTTATCAACACTTGAAAAAAACCTAGAAAAGTTGTGATTTTACTTGCTAGACTAGCTGAGTAAGTTTTCAAGCAAAGACCAGCCTTAAAGCTGATGCCAGGAATTAGCTAAACCCCTCTCTTTTCCCAATGAAAGGTGAAACGCAAGAGTGTAGAAGATTGGACCGATGGTGCATAATAGCCAGGCAAAAAAGGGCAAAGCACAGGTGTTCATACAGACAGTTGTAACTTTGTAATCAGATTGTGCTAACTTCACCTCTCAGTCGCTGATCTTTCTACCAGAAATCCAAACCAATTAGAAGTTCCAATAAGCAGCATCTTAACTGCGTTTTTGCAAGTCGTGTAAAAAGACGTTATCCCAGTACACTGGCTTAAACTACCACGACTAAAGTTTCCTAACACCCACTGCTGTGAGACTGCTTCAGTTACATTTAACTGCAATTGGAAAGAAACTCCAAATCTTCATTAGAATTCACACACAAAAATGTTTCTTTTACAAAGAGTATTTTGGGTGCCATTTCATGCTCATCTGAAGGCAATTTAAGCCTTCACCGTCCTTGGTTTCTTATGCCAACAGTGCTCCACAGGCACAAGTGCGAGCACAAGACAGGTAGTGCCAGGATGGCGCAGCCCATCAGGGCTGTGGGAACCTCTTCATTACTTAGGAATCATTTTAAAATTTGATATTACTGTGTATATTAGTTACTTTTTAATGTTTAAGTCTGCTTATGCCATGAAGCTAGACTGGGATGTTTGACTTTCACTCTGACGCTACCCTACTGTTGCACAGTCTGGTTACAAACACTGCACAACAATTTCCGTAGCTACAAAAGACAGCCAACACTACCACTTCCAGCTTATTTGTCTTCTTTTTAACATTCAAATATAGTCCAGCTTTCCTTAACAGCAATCAACTTTGACATAAAAAAGGCCACTGCTTTCAGAGATGCTGTATTTCAGCCTGGAAAAGATACATGCCAAAACGCTATCTGTACCGCTGCTGCAGCCAGCCTTCATCCCCCCCATGACCCAAGGCACCAGGCAAATGCAATATATGTGAGTGTTCATCCTGACTTTACACTGGAGAGGAGAAATAGTGACGCCAGATTTCTTCTAGTAAATTTGGGGACAATCTAACCATAAGATTCACATTTCCAGGACAGTGGTTTTTCACTCCTGTCCAGTACAAAGATCTTTTCTCCCTTCCAGAGTTTCACAAAACTGGCTCCACTCCTGCATAGCGAGTTCAACCCCACCTGCCACAGCATATATATATATTTTTAGCTCCTGAACAGAGACCCTCTTGGATTTAGTTTCTGAATCTCAAAGGATGAGGGTACAGGTTGAAAAATCACTTCTTCCAGAAGGACTGACTCCACACTTCAGCCATACCCCAGCGGCAGCTCCCTGCTTGCTTTCCCCAGCAGCTTTCCTTTCCACATGAAAGCTTTGCAAACAAACCAAAACAGTCCAAAACATTGGCTCCAGCCAATGCTTTCCCATTGAAACGGGCAGCATTGTTTTTGTGAGCTCTACTGCTAAGAAACAACTCCTGCCCACCAACATGCTTGCGTCACCTCTAGCAGTGCACCTGGTTAATGGTGCCTAAGCCAAAAAAGGGACATTGCAGGGCGAGCCCAAATAATCAGCAGGTCCCGTAGGTAACTCAAATGTGGAAAGCTGGAACGTGCCTGGGAGATGTGGTGGATGCATATTCCGGGTGCCCTCCAGCGCAAATTCAAAGCCTCCTGAGCACAGCCATCTTGGCCTGCCAGAAAGCGTCTTGCTTGGTGAGGATGGGGTTAATAGGTATTTAAGCCATCAATTCCACTAAGAAAAAGAAAAAAGAGAAACAAAAAGATGGCCTTCTCCCTGCTCCAGGTTAGGATAAGCACTGGTTCTGTGTAAGTAAATCAGTAAGCGGGATTTGAGGCAACTGATCTGATTCAAAGAAACACAACTGCCACTGTTTGGGGTGGGCTCAGGAACCAACCCCACTGCAGAGTGGCCACGGAAAGTGCATCCCTTCAGCCCGGGGGAGCAACTGGGGAGCAAGAGTGAGCAGAGAAGGGAAAGGGGCGATTTTTCTTTCTTCCAGTGCCATCATGGGCTTAAATCACGGCATCCTCGGTTATGCCTGCACATCTGTGTAGATTCAAGCCAGGAGGAGGGAACTAACCCAGGTTAAAGGCAACTTCCCCGCCCCCCCCCCAATCCAAAGCAGGAACCGCTGTCGAGAGATTTTCAGCCCACTGCCCCCAATTTCCAACCCATGCTGTGACCTGCATGACAAGTGAGTAGAGATGGTTTAGGCCGGTGGCCAAACTGATGTGGATGGCTGGACATGCAGAGGGAAACAGCTCCAAAAGGGGATTGGGGGAGCTGGTAGCCCGAAGCAGGCGGGCATGCAGCACACAGGGTTAGCAGAAGTCAGATATGTTGCCTAGTTTCCTTAAAGAAGCTGGAGGCACAGCATGAACCACACTCCGGTTGCTCCAAATGGTGTGAAAATCAAGCCATAACCCCATCCCGTGGGACAGCCATCGGGGAAGGTTCACAAAAAACCCAAGAAACTGCTGCTTGTTGCCTCTAGAGGGCAAAGCATTTTCATTCACCGCCTGCCCGTGCTCACCGGTACAGGCCCAACTCGCAATAACATGCCGTGAGTTACCCCAGGTGGGTTATTCTGGGTGGGTTACCCCAGTCTCGTTGACCCAGGCACAGCAGCACACGTCCACATCTACACCAGACCTGGATGACAGCTCAGGCACCCGCACTGCTTCACACGGATTTAATTAGTTCTCCTCAGATTTCATTAGTCCCAAGGCTTTTACCTGTCCACACTCACGTTTTTGCCTTTCCTCCACCACATCCCTGCTATTTTTTGCAAATGTTGTTTACCTGGGTTTTGTATTATTGTCTTGCCAGGTTACCCTCACTCCCCGTCCTTGTCCCTTCTCCCACCTCCTGCTACCCAGAGCCGTCCACAAGCCCCCGGGGGATGTATTCTCACCGGTATGGGTCCGGACATGTCTTTTCAGATCAAAGGTGTCGTTGAAGCCTTTTCCGCAGAAGGTGCACAAGTGTCTCTTCACCTGGCTGTGACACTTGATGTGACGGTTGAGCATCCGCTGCAAGCGAAAGCCTTTGCCACACAGCTCGCAGCTATGCACCGTAGCATCGTTACAGGTGCCAGTGGTGAACTAAGGAACGGAAGAGGACAGGGTGAGTAGGCATCAAGATGACAAAGACCAACAGAAAACAAACAAAATAAGGAGGAATGGCTTATCGTTGCAGTAAAAAGCTCTTGGGATATACTCAAAATGAAAAGTGAAAGCATCTGGGAGATTCTTGCTGGGTGAAACCTTCACGCTTCCCTTGCAATCAAGTGGGTGACTTAACGTGCACGGTTTGTGATTGATGCAACACTAGCCAGCTTGGCTTCAGGAGCTAAAACAAAGTCTGTGTGCTGGATATACCTTCCAGAGGCAGGGACCCTCATCCGGCTACATCCATAAGCACACATGTCTAGGCTATGAGCACCTCTCCGTGGGGCCGCATGTGTGTTTGCTCCTGCACTCAGACTCTCCTGGTCAGAGATGGGAGGCCCTCCCTGGCATGAGAAAGTCGTACTCATGTGGTGCCTTTGCTAATCACTCTTCCAGCTGCTATGGGTCCCTCAAAAACCAACCAGCGGTGAAAAAAATGGTAGGTTTGGTGAGATAAACCAAGGCACATTGCACTGACTCAGCAGAGACTGAAACAATGGCACTAATCTCCTCCCGCCGGTCTCCCTGGCTCGTTAATTAGCATCAGAGTGTCATTAGGGGTTAATCTCCTCATTCCCGCTCCTAACACCAAAAATATTGCGCCAACACCGTGACCTAACTTGACTAAGGGAGACACTGATGATTCAGCTCTTGGGAAGAATGTTCCTCAGAAGGAAGGCTTAATGTCTGGAAGATGCAAATACTTTGCTATTAGTTTAATTATTCACGGGGGAGCAGACGTGCTTGCCACTAGCCGCTTGGGCCGGGGGAAAGCCAGCGGAGCAGGCGGCACCGTGCGCACACGTCCATCGGCTCTCGTGGTGCTTTTGGGGAGTTTCTGTGGCATGCTGAGAAAACCCAACTCTGCCAAAACGAGGTTTCGCTGTGACTGTTGCTAATAGCCCAGCTTAAATTATACAAAGTAGGTTAAACTCAAACAGCAGCAGGGCAAGCTCTTCATAAAGAGAGGAATACGTCTGGGGTTTCTTTTTCCAAAGAGCCGCTTATTTTTCCTATCCTCCTCCTTCACTTGCTACTGAAGCAACGCTACCCGAAATTGTGAAGAAAGGTTAAAAAAAAAAGGCAGCGGCGAAACCATGAGGTGTGAAACTAGAGGGGGAGCCGGCTGGGAGGTATCTGTTGGGCAACAGGTGGGACTCCACCTCATGTGGCCGCATATAAGCAGGGTGAAAAACCTAGCATTAATCATGAGATTAATAACTCAGTGGCCAAAAGGCTGTCAGCCCAGCGGAGACAGTGGGAATTTTTACAGCTCCATCCAGCAAAGCAACAGCCAGGGTTTAATGAGGTGTTAACTAGCCACCGGTAAACACATCTCCTCCTTCCTAACACTGGGGTGGCCTGGCTCCACCTCTGCTGAGGGGAACCCTGGACGTTCAGAGATGGACGTGGTCCTCCCACCCCATCTGCATCACCACCACGCTTTGGGAGCTCAGTCTTGGGTTCTGCGGTACCATGAGAGGCCCATGAGCGATTCATCTTCTCAGCCTGGGGACAGCAATCACCGCTCTGCTCTGCTGGCTCTGCCCAGGGGACACCCAGTCCATTTGAGCTCCTGCCCATGCAGCAGAGAGGCTCTGCAGCGAAGTTAATGGACAGATAATTGCTTCATTTCACTCAAGCCTGCAGGTCCACCTCAAGGCAGCAATGGCCTTTCACAGCTTTGGAGGAGGACCTTTTCCTAGCTGCTATCTTGATAAGTGAAGAGTGTAGGGGAGCATCAGGAAGATTCACCACAGCCCCCCCTTGACAAAGGCTTGACTACAACCTAGAAGGCGGCCTTTTAAGGAGGCCCCTCGTTAAGGAATGAGATCCACCCACGCACCGTGGGGCATGACTCCTAGCTGCCAGGGCTGGTCCTTCCTGGCTGGGTTCAGAGCTCCTGCGGGACCCGAGCCAAGCAGGTCAGGGGCAGCATGTCCCAGGCGGGGATAAGGGGAGGCAAAGGGCACTGGAAGATTATGGTAGATCGCTTACGAGGCTTGCCCTGCTGCTGCCATCCTACGGCCAGCCGCTCTCGCGGGCCTCCATCTCGGTGTGTGGGACGGGTGCTGTCACCTCTAGCAGAGAGGGCCCAAGGGACTGTTGTCACCCGGCGTCCCCAGCCAGCAGCCGGGCCCTGCCCTCGAAGTGGGGTCACCCCATCACCGGGGAAGAGAACGCAGGGGCGCAGGCAGTTACCTTGATTTTCGACCTGACCACGGGGCGCTTGACGGCCAGGTCCAGGAGCATCCCCCCGGCTGTGCCCAAGTCGCCGGGGGCGGGCTGGGGCGTCGGGGGGTCGCTGGGCTCCGCGTCCCGGGTCCCGCTGCTCCCGCTGCTCTCCAGGCTGCAGCTGT
>WAAD01001911.1:646224-659014 GCA_013389945.1 Fregata magnificens
CCCCCTTTTTTTTTTATTTGCCTCTTGTCCTCTCCCCCTCTTCCCGAAGTGGAAATGAAACAAAGGAGAAGAGCATGGTGTGAGGGGGAAGGAAGCAAAAGAAACAGAAGAAAACCCAGAAAACTGCACTGCAAAGTCTCCGAGCACAGCGAAACCTGTGCGTGGCGTGTCCTCGGGTATTTAACAGCATTCAGGGGTGCTTCTCCTGCCTCACGCCTACTATTCAATCTGCTTTTTTATTAAACGCAGTGGAAACACACTCGGTGCCTTCCTCCCCGAGCACATCCTCACGGCAGAGCGGGCACCGGGCTGGAGCAGTCGTGCAGGCTGGTGGGGCTGAGCACCAAGAGCCGTCTCCCTGCGTGAAGAGGCCTTTCAAATGGCATCGCTCTTCTCTAAAGTCACCGCTTTCCTCCCAAAGAGCAAAGTGTGGGCCAGGGAGAATCGATGGGAGTTTCACTGTTGGTTTCATCCAGATGAAGATTTAACTTCAGGGGGCAGATCCGGAACTTCTGGAAAGGACGCGCCTTCAAACACAGCAGCCAAATGAAAGAGCTCTGCTTAACGCACATCCCCAGTTATTCCACCGGGGCTCTCTGGGCCAAGGACAACCAGCGTGGGGCGGTTGGGGGCTTTATCCAGCAGCAAACTGGTGCGAGCTCTTGGGGGCATGGGAGTGGCTGGAGTCCCAGGGAAGGTGTTGGAAGGGAGGAGCCCCAGCCCCAGCCCCAAGCCCCACATCAGGTGCCGCACCACCGGAGAGGTCCTCCAGGCTGAGCATCCCAAAGCAATCGGTGTTTCCAGCCAGGAAATCCCAGTTGGGAGCCGCAGCAGCCCTATCTGCCGAACTCCGTTTTGGCAGAGTCTACCAGAGCGATGTGCGGGTGCAGACATCTCCATCCCGTAGGCTGAAGCAGCAGAGGAGTTACCCCACCACCCAGCGCTTGGTCCTCCGGGAAGGCTTTTAAGCCCTGACCGCTCACCCGCGGGACAGGCCCTGGGAGCGACGGCAAGGGCTGGGGGCACCTACTCGCTCCCCCTGCTCCTGCGGGGAGTTTACAGTCTCCACAGGGAGAAGCCACCTCAGCACGCCTTCAGGCAATACCTCAGCAATACCACACGTAAAGCCTTCTCTTTCTTTCTTTCTCTTTAAGGCTATGTAATTTCTCTGTTATGTCTGAGATTTTGCTCCAGGTCAAAATGCAGCTACATGGGTTTTAATTGATTTTTTGCAATGCTTTCAACTTGAGGTTTCTTTTATTTTAACCACTCCTTGTCTTTTAAACCAAAAGAGGTAGCAAATGACATTAATCACAACACTCCTGAACCAAGAGTTTGCTGTGACTACTTTAATGTCTTCTTGGCTTTTTCAAATCCTGCTTTGAGGTTCCCATTTAGCGAGGTCCTGGAGCACACACTTCACTTTAATTGGGTGTTCCAAGTCAGACGTGCACTTACACGCACAGCTGAATCAGGAACCAAATTATTATTATTATCAGCTCTGGAGCCCTGACATGAGTGGTCAGGGCTGTGGTGTGCCCAGCGCCGTCGGAGGCACATGGCGAAGAGAAGGTCCTGCAGCCTCTGGCACGGCAAGAGGAGCTGGATGGAGAGGCACCACCTACACGAAGTAGAGCACCTCAGCAGCGGTGGGCTGCCTTCCCCTTCAGCTAGTGGGTGGAAATACAGACTGCTGACCAAGCCTTGGTGTTGCTTGGCCATAGCCCGGAAGAAAACGATGCTGCCTTTTCTAAAAATATCATTCCTTGGTATTTTTTAACCCAGAGGAGCCTGGGGAGTGTGCTCACAGCGTGGCCCCACCAACACCGTTGCAAGGAGCTACGCACAGCGCCATGAAGCGGCATCCTTGGGGCTGCGCCGTCTTCAGCGAGGCAGCCCACAGACACGTCACCGAGCGGCCGGCGTCCTTCTCCATATGCCTGCTGGAGCAATGTTGCATGTACAGCCCGAGCGCTGTAATTACTCAATAAATAACAACGCTAACGAGATAATGGCACACAAACCTTTCTGTAGGATCTTGTTTAATTTTCAACGTTAGTTGGGTGTGGGAGAAAATCCAGTACGTTAAATTAACATTTTGGGTGTAAATCTATTTAAATGTACAAAATGCCCTGTAGGGTCAAAGCACAATGGGACCCACCCTTACAGATTTGACTACTAAAATGTGTTTCATTTGACTTGAATCATTTGGGGGAGAGATTGGATCAAACAATGAACCAGCCATGTGTCGCTGTCGCAATCGCATCGCCCCCTCCTTCCCCAGCCGACCCCAGGTGGGGGGCAGATCAACGGCCACGTGCGAGGGGCACGGCAGACTCGTCTCTTCTGGAGGGCTCCCTCTCACCACCAGCCTCACCCTGGTTGATATAGCACCTAGAAGGGAGTGGGGAAAGCGTCCTTGGGGGCAAGGACCTGGCTGTAGGGAGTGAGGGAAGGAGCTGGGCTTGAGAAGAGCAGAGCAGAGGGAGAGGTGCTCCGTAAAGGAGGAGTAAGCAAAGGCACATGTCCACTGCTCGGGGGATGGCAGCTAAATTTTATCTGTGACCAGGGAATATTTTAGCTGCCCAGTGACCCCTGGGAGCTGTGCCCTTTCTTCTTCTTGCCTGGGCTACATTTTCCCTTGATCAGCACCGTGTGGCTGCAGAAGCAGGCATGTGCCTGCATGGTGGAGGGAGGTGGCTTGGGCAGGGACGAGGGTTTGATCGTATAGCCAGGCAGAGCTGAACAGCGCCGAAAGGCACAGTCCCTCGGCAATGCCATGGCAACACCTTCGAGCTGGGCCTTTAGCACGGAGTCCAGCAAAGGGATCTTCACGCTCGGCCCCCAGTAGGATCTTGCCCCCAGCCATCACCCCTCCTGCACGGAAGAGGAGGAACACCAGCAGGTACGCCTGCAAGGGCTGCACGGGGATGCTCTGCGCATGAGGCTGAGAGTGCAGTCACCCAATGCCCCTTTTCCAGTGATTTCTCATGATTTCGAGCCAAACTGGGCTGGACGGAGATGAGACCCTGGCTGGTACGGGAGCCCAGCAATGCAACAGTGCAGCCTTTGGTCTCTGGCTCCCAGCAGAGCTCAGGTGGGGGGATTTATCCGAGTTTACTGACCATGCAAGAGAGGCCACAGCTTCATATCCTTGGGAAGATGAACCTTCATCTTCTGGGGTCTGCGCTGTGCCTGAAACACCAGGACTGGGACATGTGGGCTGCTGCAAGTCACCCAAACACGCAGCTGACACCTGCCTGGCTGGCAAACCCCCATGCTGCTCCCAGAGGTGTTTTGGGAGAGTCGGGGAAGAAGCTGGGTGTCAAAACATTGCCCAGTCTTCTGTGAGAGGCATCCCACTGTGATACCCCTTCCATGAAAAGCTCCACATTTCCCCACGTGAGGTGGGATGGTGAGCACGGAGCCCGCGCTGGCACCCAGGAACGGGTGCCACAAGGCCACCGGGAGCCCTGAGCTCGCATCCTGGCCACGTTACAGCGAGAGGGTTTGCAGAAGGAAGATGCTCCCATTGCAGCCAAGACAAGCTGGGAACAAGGGAGGGTATCTCTGCTCCAGCCTTTCCCAACCTGCTGCCTCCCTGGATTATCTGGTGGAAGCCCAGTAGAGTCTTCCCAGAAGGATTGCGGGGACCTCTGAGGACCATGGCTTGAAAACCCCCAGTGGAGCACAGAGGAAAGGTCCCCCTGCTTTAAAAGAAAACCCTCACCCAGGGCACATGTTGCTTCCAGCCCCAACCTTCCTTCCACCCGGAGGTCTGCCCTTGGTCTCCCAGCTCAGCATCTGCCTGTGAAGAGCCGCCGTGCTCTCGGGGGATGCTCCCCTCCACCCTGCCCCGCACCCCATCGCACACCTGCAGCAGCAGGGGTGACTCAGCTGGGTTTCAGCAGCCGCCTGCACGCACGCACGCACCATGCGTTGCCAGAGGGGTTGCCATTGCCTCTGAGGGCAGGTTCCCACCCAAAGCGTGGCACCTCCAGTGCCAACATTTGGGTGAATACCGGCCCACGGTCCCCCGGAGGTCAGGAGGATGTGAGCATTGTTGGGGGCAGCACAGGCTGCCAGAGCAAAGCTACTGCCCTGGTCATGCCTGCACAACAACCCCCCTGTGCTGCCGGCCATGAGGCCAAGCCCGACCACCGGAAAGCTCTGCTTCCAAGATGGGTTTTGGCAGCTCTCCTGGTTAGATGAGGAACCACTTCACCGCAGTGGATGGAGCCAGGATGGCTCCGTGCCAGCGTTATCTCGGAAGGAGAGAGCAGCGGCTCTGCAAGCTGCCCCAGTTTGGAGGGTGATCTGCTTTCCTTGGCTGAGCAGGGAAGGAGGGATGGAGAAGGTGCCAGCCAGGGGAAGATGGCTCCCCAGGCTGCGGCAGAACCTGCCCTGCCTGTGCTTCCCTGCCGGCTTTCAAAGCACCCCACCAGGCTGAGTCACCCGGCTCCCGTCTCCCTGCCTCCCACGGCCCCTGCCACTCCCAGCGTCTCCCTGTCTTTCTCCACCGATACCTCCGCTTCCTTCCCACTCCCCCCCGCCGGCGTGGCGCTGTCTCTCCAGCCTCCCACTCGCTGCGGCTCCACTCCCTCGGGGCACCCGGTGTCACCCCAGGTTGCCCGGCTGCTCCCTGCCGAGCCTCTGAGTCCTGCTGCCCGTGGAAACGGCACCCAGCTGCCCCCATGAAGCTCATGTCGGGTGTCAGACCCCAGCAGCATCCCCCGAGCATCCTCCTCAGTGGCACCCGCGGCCCTGAGGCTTGGGGGAAGAGGCTGCCGGAGGACCCGTGCTCCCCATGTCCCCCACACATGGTCCAACACCACTCTGGGAGGACGGGGTGACCCCCTCAGAGAGGTGTCTGCTCTCACAAGGTGGTCAGCAGAACCCTGAGCTCGCAGACTCTGCAGTAGAAACACGACCACATGAGCATCTGTCTCTGGAGGTCCCCTGAAGCCCCTTCCCCAGCTTTGCCTGCACTGCCTAACTTTTTTTTTTTGTTGCTTGGTTTCCTGCAATCCCACTGTCTGCCCAGTGTTTCCTCCCCGAGAACTTTGGTGTGTTCCTACCAAGCCTGATACAGCAGCAGAGGTTGCAAAGGTAGTGAAATCCCAGGAGTTTCTGGCAAATCAGTGGCTAAATAGAGAACAGAAAGCTACTCCCTTTTAATGTTCCTGCTGTGCTTAAAAATACATCATGTGCACAACCTTTATTAGACACCAGCGAATCCACATAGGCTCTAATCTCCAAAAGCCACATCCACGTAAGTCAGAGCCCCTCCAGCTCCTCCAGCAACCAGTCGCTGGTGGTGGTGGTCCTCAATCCCCAGAGTTTCTCTGATGTTTTCACAAGAGACATCTCTCTACGCACCAAACCCAACAGCTGTGTGAACAGTGAAGAAATGGGGCAGCAGCCACTCGTCTTTTTGACCAGTGGTTTGGATTTTGGGTTGTCTCTGGCAGAAGGTCACGGAAAGCTTCGGCCAGGCGGGTCCGGCCAGGGCGGGTGTCGATACCCGCAAAGACAAGCAGCTTCCCCGTCTGAGCCCGATTCCACCTCCCGAGGGGGCCCCAGCTACTGCTCGAATGCAGTGGGAAGGCTACTGCGGGTGGTCTGCCGAAACACCACGCCCTGGCTTTATCCTTGAGAGAGATGTTTTCCCTCCCCATGTTATGCTTGACTCTCAGCATCGCCACATCTCCATGTTCCCATTTTGCTGCCCAGCCGGCACCTGCTTCAGCGGAGTGACCCATGCAAACAGGAGGCATCGTGCTGGAAAAGACGCATTTTCCCTGGCATCGGGATGCGCTGCACATCGTGATGCGCTGCACATCAGGATGCGCTGCACGTGCTCCCGGAGGCTGAGAGTTCAAGCGAAGAGCGCGAAGCCCGGCTGCTGGGCAAGGCCAGCCTGTTCCGTTAGCTGACTGGGACCACAGCCTTTTATCGGGCGTTAGGGAGCCAGCAGTCACCCAGCTTGCTTGGGAAAGCTCTCCCCGAAAAGGTGGTGTCGGCTGGTGCTGGTGGAAAAAAGCTGGATGAGCCACAGCTAGGGTCTGACCCAGTCAGTCCCTTCCCAGGTTCCTAAAAATAACAAGAGTGCTTTTGAAACGTCTTTAAAATCCCTGCTTCCCGCAGCTGGCATAGGCTGATAAGCTGCCGCAGCGCCCCGGGGGGCTGCGGGGGGCTGCGCTTTCCACCTCCCGCAAGCCCTGCCAGCTCTGCCATCCCCCTCCAAGCTCAAATCTCGGTGGTAGAAAATCCCCTGTCCCCTCCCCAGGGACAAATGGCACCTCTGGGGCCCCCAAGGCTTCCTCATTCCTGCCAGATGACCGCTGCCATAAACCCCATTGTATGCGTATGGGGTTTATGCATTTCTTTACCATTTCAAAAACCTCTGAGAAGGACCGGCAGTAGGTGCTGTCCCTGCCATCCCTCTCCTTTTGGGGGGGGGGGAACGTGAAGATTAATAGCGTGATGGAGCAGCGATAAGGGCATAGAGGGTCAGTGATGAGCTGGAGAAGGGAATAACTGCCTCTGGTTGGGTGCTCGGGGACAGTCCCACCCCTGGCCAAGCACCCTTGCAGTGCAGCTCCCTGGGGGTTTTGGCAGCAGTAGAAAGAGAAGGTGAGGTCCATCTGGACTCCCCTCAGCTCCTCTCCAACAAGGGAGGACTGCCAGGACAGTCTTGGCCATTGGCACTGCTGATGCCAGCCCGAGCACAAGTCTGCTCCAAGCCAGGCCAGGGGACGGGTCGGGATGTCCCAACCCCTGTTCAAACGCTGCCACGTTAGAGACAGACCTTTCCCGCTCCCTGTCCTGGTGCCGCGGGTGCATGGGGAGGGCTGGCTCCCAGCGGGGACCCAGTGCTGCTGCCGGAGAGTCCCTGCCTGTCCCGCCTGCGCTAAGGCAGAGCATGTGCTCCAACATGCCCAGGATGAGTTAAGCATCAGGATATGCACCCGCTGCCTACGAAATCGCCCAGGGAGCTCAGCGGTGCCACTTCCAGCCGGGTTCCTTTCCCTACAGCTGTGGTTTGACAGCTGGGGGGGGGGGGCTCGGTGCCAGCTGCAGCACCCGTGGGTGCCTCTGCCCTCTCCCCACCCACCCAGCTCAGGCCAAACCCCGACTTCAGCCCTCCTCTCCCTGCTCCCCGCACGGCTGCACCGCTGCAGCCCAAGAAGCCCTCCTCTTCCTGGGGGAGCCCCAGGAGGGTGGGAGCCGGGGGGTGCAGCACCCTGCACCCTGCAGGGCTCACCCCGCTTTGGGGACCGGGCACCTACACACCTCCCTGCTTTGCAGCGGCCCCGGCGCTGGGGCAGGGTTACCTTTGCCATGCAAGCTGCGGGGTGATTGCTTGCAGAATTACTCTGCCAAGGTGTTTTTTGTTTTTTTTTTTTTGCACAAGGGTTTTTATCTCCCCATGCCTTTTACAATGTTTGCCAGGAGAAAAAAAAACAACCCCACGCCTGTAAGTGTCTCTGCCCTCAACTCCTAACAGCACTGCTGCAATACCTGCCTCCCGCCATCCACGGGCAAGGGTCTCCGCAATCGCCGCCAAAATAATTATAAAGTGCTGGGTTTACATCCTCTCCTCGCTGCCGCGTGGGTAGACTTTGGCCTCCGCCTGCATTTCAACCGCCCATCCCCACTGGGGGGAAGTTGCGTGCTGGAGGCAGCCGGGGTGCAGCTCCCCGGATCGGGTACCTGCTGCGGTGCCCCGAAACAAAGGACACAGACAAGCCCGGCTGTGGGAAAAGCGGGGCAAGATGTGGGGGGAAGGCAGCATCCAGACCGTCCTCCTTGCTTCCCCCTGTGCCAGGGATGCCGGGGAAGGAGCCCGGGGCGGCTGGGGCCATGGGGGGCCCCTTCACACCCTCTGGCTGGAGCCACAGGGGACCCCTTCGCACCCTCCAGCTGGGGCGAAACGAGGCCACGACGGGGCGAGCGGCGGCGGTGGAGCCCACACCTTAGTTTATTTACCTGGAGGTGGCCCGCTGGTGTGGCTGCCCCCAGGGCTCACTGGCTAACGTGTAACCACACATCGCCCGGCTATAAAACCAGCAAGGCTTGAGTAGCGGCTGCCCCGGGTTTCTGCCCTCCCCGCTGGAAAGAGGAAGTGCATGGGGAAATTAAAATCAAAAGTAACTGTTTTGCAGGCTGCCCTGCAAAGGGAAGGAAAGCTTCCTTGCTCCCTTGCTCGCAAGGGAGTAAAAGAAGCGTTCCCCCCCTCCCCGGTTTTCTCTTTTTTCCACCATTAAAATTTCAGGAGGATCAGAGTCACTTCCCTCTGGTTCCCTGAGAAGATCTGTCGGGGACCCAGGGCTTGTCCGCTGGGGACGAGCAGCAGAATTCATCTGAATTGATGGTGAGAGCAGGTCAGAGGCTTGTGAAGCCCACGTACAAACATCGGGGGGATGAGGTATGGTGGCTTTCACTTCATTCATGCCCGGCAGAAAATAAAACTCGCCCAAGTCAGGCATACCCCCGCCTGCCTGGAGAGGAGGCTAACCCAGTCGAAATAAGGCATTTTTAATACATACATTTCATTAATTTAAATTATTTTTTGAGCCTCTGCGCACAGAAAAGCCCTCAGCGACCCTACCTCTTAACTACAGAGGGAGGACACAAAAACTAACACATTTCCATTTTTGTCTCTGCATTTTTCAAGTTTTTGAATACCAAGAAGACACACCCCCCCCCCCCCAGCAAATTCGATAGAAACATTTACTGCCTGGCCAGGGCAGCTGCACCTGGGCAATGCCTACGCTTTCACAACCAGGTCTGCAACTATTGGGGGGGATAATTACATTTCTCAATTTTCTGCTATTATTGGCGCTGCCATAAGAAGAAAATCAATGCTAATAACAACAGGCACAGCGTGCTCCACTCCTCGGCAGGCTCTCCCGTGTGCTCAGCTCCGTATCTATCCCAAGACCTCTGGATGACGGTGTGCAGGCACACGCACGCACACGCACGCACACTCGCACTCGCCAGCCGCATGCCCAGACCCCCCCAGCCTGGGGCCAAGCATGCAAGAGAGGGTGGCCGGGCGCCAGGCGCAGCTCCCCTCACAGCACCCAGGAAGGGCTGGGCTGGGCTGGGCTGGGCTGGGCTCTCCGGGGCGAATTCCTAATGGCAGCGCCGGCAACCTCCTCCAGTGGTTTCACGGAGCAGATGGAAAGGTTTAGGTTGGGTTCAGGCTTTTTTTTTGTCATCTTTCCAGCTGAGGTAGACGAGCCATTGTGTCTCGGTGGAGTGCTCCGGGTGCGTGCAAATACTCGCCCGTGTGAGCACACACGCCTACATGTGCATGCCCACCCAGCAGGGAGGAAGAGCTGGCTCTGCAAAGAGGGAAGGACAGCTAGCTCACCAAAACTCCTGGGAAAAAACCCTGAAAGCTTTGTGAAAACACACCTTTGGGATTTTTTTTGTATTATTATTTGTTTGTTTGCAGTTTGATAAGAGAGATTGGTGCCTCACGTTACATGGGAGAAATGGAGCAGGAGAGGGGCTGTGGTTCAGGCTGTGAACCTGGAAACAGGCTCAGTTCAAACTTTATCTCCATCCCCTGCCATATTTTGCAGGGTTTTCCTTAGGCTTTGGTGCTCCTGGTGACCCGCTAAGGCAAGCCACGACTGAGTGCCCTGTTTTGTCGATTCTCTGGTAGCTAATACAGGGTTGAGCTGACACTGCCACCCCTTCCCTTCATGGGATGCTACCCTGCTCGGCGTAACAACCCATTATACAAAGCTTAGCCAGAACTCCTCCACATCCATCAAAATGGCTGGAATGGGCAAATAAACATTGAAGTCTTACAGCGACAGGACGTGCAATGCCAAGGAGGCTGGCAAATGCCTGTGTAAGAGCATGGGGGGGGTGTGTGTGAGGCACAGAGGTTGCACAAGCTTCATTTTCTTCGGAAACCAGGATAAAAATGCCCCTTAAGCATTGACTTCAGACATGTTATCCAAGATTGCTGCAGAAATCTGAGCTGTTTGCCCAGAGGAAAAATGGCCTTCAGCTTTTCACAGTCTCCTTCACATGTGAGTCAACCCTTCCCTGACTGGTGTGCAACCCCGTCTCCACGAGACGACGTGTGCCGCTACGCCCAGGCCAGCAAAGGAGGAACCAAGGCAGAGGAAAGAGGACATCAAAGAAAGGTACGGGCATAACACACCAGGAACCAGCTATTGGCAGCCAAGGCGTTTGTTTGAGGAAACCTCACGTGGAGAGCAACCAGCAGAGCCAGCAAAGGAAGAGGCCCTCCTGAGCCACGTTTCCCTCAGCACAAGCTCATCCTCTGCCTCAGTCTGTGCTTGAGAGCATCAGCAATGCAGCTCGTCTCCTTGCGAGGAGTTACCATTGCTTTGCCAGTCACGCCCACCCCGTTGGCCCCATGCGACGTCTCTGCAACGGGCCTGGGGTGGTCAAGGTTGTGTTCATAGGGGGCAACTCTGAAATCTCCTTCTCTCTTGCCCTTCTGCCAACCACCAGCTAAAGAGGCTTTCCCCAGTGGTATCACTGCTGGGCACTCCTGCCTCCCTCCATCACCCCCACTTCCCTGCCTCTGCAGCGTGCCTCTGACTGGGCTTACCCAACCCAGCTGGAAAAGTGTCTCAGAAAAAGGAAAATGGGCTTTTCCACATTGTTGCTGCTGCAGGGTTTTAAGCCAGACCCAGCTGCTAATGTGGTCCATGGCTGGGCTTTCCAGAAGGTTGCCTCCCTGAAGGAGTTTGCCCCAAGCATGGGAAGGGGGCAGCCACTCAAAGCAGGAGAAGAGCAGGGCCATGGCAGGGAAGGTGAGCAGTTCTCATCAAGACTGAGACCTTGGGAGGGAACGGAGGAGAGCGGGAACACCTGAAGTACCATGAAGGAAACTCAGGCTGTGAAAGCACAGCTTGAACGTCCCCTGTCCAGGCTTTTAGCCCCTCAAGTGATTAATGACAGGCTTGGGTAGAGGTGCTCGGCTTCCAGTCGGGGTGAGCTGCGCCCTTCCACGGTGCCAAGGGCGCTGCGCTGGCTCACATCTGCCGTGCATCTGGCTCGACCCTGTTCTTGGCAATCCAGTGGCCTTGGATGCATTACAAGCACTTATGCATAAGTCTTAATAACAGTAAACACACCGATGTGAGCAAAACTATTAGACTCAATTGAAATATTATCATTCCCTCTAATTTTGCCTTTCATTTTAATCACATTCATTCAGCAGACAGATGAAAAAGATTATAACGAGGATGGATCGGCTTCACACATTTTTCCTCTTCCACTCCGGACGGGGCTGGGGATGCGACCCCGCCATCCCCTTGCAGCAACTGCTCTGTAAGTCTTCTAAGCTCTACCTGGAAATATCCGAGCCTGGTTTTGAGACAGGGACCGTGGTATCTGCTGAGGTTGAGATTCCTTGTGCCCCGCCATCCTGCCTGGCAGTGAGCAGTGGCAGATGCTTGGAGAAAAAAGTACAGGAAGGAGTCGGGAATAAGCCTACACCTTTCACAATAAACCTCCCACCTTCCCGCTCATTTGTGGTTTAAGGAGTTCATGAGACAAAAGCAGCATCCAGACATCAAGGGTGCTTCAGGAATCTGTACAGTTCCTTTCTGAATCCGCAGGCAAGTTCAGCTTCTGTAGTACCAGGGGCGATGACTTCTACAACTCACTCATGCATGGTGTGACCTTCTTTTTGCTTGGTTTAAGCTTGCTACCCACACACCCACTGGTTACCACTGGACTGTGGGAAACGGTGAATGAGTGTTCCCCGACCTCCTTCAGGGTCTTACAGACCTCGTGGCATATCCCACCTCCCCACTAGACATCCTTTTGTTTGATACGTTCATTAAGAGTCACTCTTCTGCACCTCCAATGTGCTCATTTGGGCGATAACGCAGCAGAAAGTGACTGCTGACAAGTTCCCTGCTTTTTGGGAGCGTGACCTGAGCCCCTGTCTGCTCCACAGCAGCCAGGGGGAAGTTTGCTTTAAAGTGTTACAGGGTGAAAGTGCCCTGAAAGGCTGAAGTCCTCCAGCTGAAGCCTGAAGCGCATCTGAACATGGTGGATCAAAGTCATTCACGATAGCCATCTGTTGCCCTCACACGGGAGCACTGGGAACATAAATTTTTCTCTGTCTGTAAAGCACTCAGATACTCTAGTGAGGAAGTGCCAGGGAAAAGCCCCCAGGGAGAGGAATAATGCTGTCTTCAGAGCACGAAAAACTACCAAACACGAGGCCTAAGGCCACACACTGAACAATGAGAAGAAACCAAACAATTGAAGAGCTGCTTTCTCCAGCTGCTTGTCCTATGCAATTTGGGTTTTCTGGGCAAGGAAAGTGCAGAACTGGAGGTCTTCACGCAATAAAAGCAAAAATCTTTCTTGAACTCAGAAGAAATCTCCTTTTGTTTGTTTTTCAGAGCTGCAACCGCACTGGAAATGCAAGCACACGCCGGCAGCAAGCTCCAGAAAACACAACACCCCCTCCGGAAAGGCACTGGGAGGCACTGGACCAGCTGGCTGTCCTCCCTTCTGCGGGGGGCTCTCCCCGGTAGCGGCGTCGACGGGGCAAAGGCCCTTTTTTAGCTGCCCGCGCCGGCGCTTCTGGTCAGAAGGGTGCAAGCACCCAGCCACGGCAGGGTGACGACCCTCCTGCAACAGCTCACCCCGCGGCGCCAGGGTCCAGCCCGTTAGGGCTCGGTCCAGCGAGCGCTGCCCGCAGGACACCGTTCCCGCTGTCGTCGCACCACGGCGAGGCCGAGGCGCCGCACCTCGGCCCTCAGGCGCACGG
>WAAD01001911.1:659793-688118 GCA_013389945.1 Fregata magnificens
CCCAGGGGCCAGAGCCGTGCCTGCACAGCGGTGCGCTGCCGGCGCGCTGCCTCCCCTGCTCTGCCCCCGAGGTTTCCCTCTCCACGAACTACCCCTTCCCCACTTTTTCCGGCCTTGGCACCGGCCCTTTATGTGCTCACGTAGCTGCACCCGCTCCCTTATCCCGCCCTGGGCATTCGCCTATGGGGGCAAGTGGCAGCTAGGAGCTCCAGGGTGAGGCACGACAGGCTCAGCGGAGGAGGTTTCCTCAGCCTCTGCAGCAGCTGGGGTTGTAACGATGCAGGAAGGATGTAATCCTGCACCCTCTAGGCCCAAGGGCACCACCCTGGCAGCATTCCCAGGGCTCTCCGCTGTCCGGCCGTGCTGTCCCGCTGGTGCTTGTCCCTCTGGCAATGCACGTGCTCTGTTTTTCCTGAGCTCCAGAAATGCCTCCCACTATAGGGCAAACAGTGCTGTTCCGTGCCATGCAGCCTGCCGCGGCTACCTTCTTGGTCTGACAGGACAGGCAGAGCGCAAGCTAACAGAAAGACCATGCGATAATTAAACAGGGAAGTTTTCTATGCTACATTTACAAAAATCAGGTAATTCCTGGCAGGCACCCTGTGTGCAAGAGAGCCCCGCAGCCAAAAGCGTCAGGTCAGATGATGGTGTGTCCATATACAAAGAAATCCTGCCTGGGACTAAAAGTTGTGTGATTGCAGAATGCATAAGTTGCGCATGGCAGAAGTTTGGGCAATGAGTGTGCAGGTTTAGACCCTGCTGATGAGGCAGATGGGTACTGATATGAGGGCACACATCTGATTTTTCCCCCCTTATTTACAAAAAATCTAGAAAATGAACGCAAAAAAAGTCTATGTTAAATGACTGTTGCTAAAGGTCTGAAGCAGTCAGAAGTTACAAAACACCAGAGTTCAAGTTGCTAGTCCGTACCTCAGCTCAGTTGACTGTTGCATGGGCTTTACGATGCAGCAGTCTGTAATTACAGGATTACATTTTCTCCCTCAAGAGATTGTCTCTGTCAGTGCTTGAGAATGATGGATCTTGGAGGATGAGACTGATCTGGGTAAGGAAAGAGGCAGGTTAATTTGCTGCAGAACTTGGAAAACACACTGAATGGCACAGGCAGTGGCAAGAAGAGGAAGGCTGCTCTCTTGGAGTGGCAATGGGTAATGGCTCTGCATTTGCCAGAGCTGACATATGCTGGGTAGGTCACTTAAGCTCAGATTTTTGCAGGTGTCTGCCAGCTAATTCAGTGTGCCTGCCTTGAGCCACCAAAGGTCTGGCAGGAATGTGTGCTAAATGCTCCTAAAGTACAGCTGAAATAAGTGGGAGCTGTACTTTGAGCATGTGCTGCAGGACAACACATGCTCTGAAAAAAATCACCCTTGGGTGTTTCAGTGAGACACCTAAACTTAATGGATGTTTTTGACCTTAATCTTTGGTTAATATCTCTCCTTCATCTCATAGAGAGACTATGAAAATAAATTAACGTTTACAAAATGTTCATATTCTATAGGGGTAACAGGCATAAAACAGTCTACAGGTAAATGAGTAATGCCACCGTCAGAGCGGGATCTGTGTATCATGAAGTAAGTAATGCCTCGGGCAACAGGCTGAACAAGGAATGTGAAACTAAACACTGAGTACCTGGTCAGGATCCATGCTGAGCACTGAGCGAGACAGTGGTTCCCTGGTATGTAGAGACCGCATTGTAACTCATGTGCAAAACACGGGTAAATTAAGGGCACAACTGCAAGTTTAGGGTGTGCATTCTACCAGTGTATGAAATGTGACTCCAGTAAAAGGAGTGGTGGATCAGCCAATGAGTTGATATGGTTAATGCCCTCTGGTCACTTCCTATATTTCTAATGATACCAGAAGGAAAATAGGGACTTGCTGCCTTTTGCCTGTTCCTGTTGCTTTATGCTGTAGTTGTTGCTTGGTTTGCAAAATAATGTTAAATTGCTTTGGTTGTTACACCCGAGGTCGCTGCTGCAAGCTTCTGCCTGGGGAGATCCTAGGTTTCCCAGATGAGACAAGGGTGGGCAGCTTTCTCCCCATGGGTCTGTTTTAACTTATTTTTCCACGGCTGGAAGGAACCATTGCTGTGGAGGGTATCAGTGTCACTGCTGTCAGGCTGCCGGCAGATAGGCAGTTTTGCTGAGTGTCCTAGAGATGGAGGGGTCAAAGGATCCAGTTAGTCAGTGACAAAACCTTTTGGGGGTTTTGGGGGACAGATCCAGTGTCTATTCTTTGCTACCTGTCCTAACACCCAGGCATGGGCGCAGCCTGTGAACTCTGCGTAGGGAACTCATGACTTCAGAGGTGCCTGACCTGTACCTATGGGGATGGGTTTGCAAACCAACCGTGTAGAATTAGAAATTATCTCCCCAAAAGCTGGATTTGATGCTAATCTGTATATGTTTGCAGGGATATTAGCATTCCTCAAGATGCTGCTGCTGCTGCAGAAGCGAAGCTAAAATGATCAATTCTTTTTTTTCCAGCAATCAGTTTAACTCGCTATTCAGAAGTGCTAAGGCTCAAAGCTTATCTTTTATAAATGAAGTCTGAGATTTTATAATTCTTCATCTTCAAGTCAGGGAATAATGGCTTCAGGTTTAAGGAACCCAGTTATTTAGATAATGTAATGGAAATAAGTAACGCGGATATTCTGCAGTCCCAGTGTAGGGATTATTTCAGGTTTATCTTTATGCAAATTAATATACTTTTGACTTTTATAAATTGATATGCCAGGCACAAAGTGATTTGAGCTTGTGCACATTTATCTAAACTGATGCAGAAGACAAGCAGGCCTAACTTCTGAGAACTGAGGAAGGTGAGAAGATTAACTTTTTCATAGCTCTTTGTCACTCGTGATACTCAAATTATAAAGGTGTCTTTTGCAAACTGTGCATTTTCAAAGTAAATGCATTCACCATCTGAAAGATTGCAGAATAGTTGTGGTTTGTGAAGGAAAAAGAATGACATTCTTGATGTAGTTGTTTAATTACATTGGATCTCCCCACATCTTTTCTTTATTGTTATTAACTAATAGTAATGAAATAACAAGTTTATTAACTTCGTCTTTAGCAATTACTAATTTGTAACCTGAGTTCAGTTGATTGAAGCTGATGGGAAGGAACTGTTTTTATTAGATTAATTTCCAGAGAGGGTTTTGATTATTGGCTGACATATGTGTCTGTGCATTTTCTTAACAAGATAAAATATTTCTTAAACAAAACCTTTCTATTTTAATCTTGACAGGATAAATAATTGCCTTTGAAATGTGCAGTTATCGGCATTCTAGATGAGGAATAACACCCTGTGAGAACTTGTCAAATAATAATCACAAACATCTAAAATGACTTCAGGGTCAGCTTTCAAATAAATTATTTGCAGGTGCATTTTGGCATCATTCAAACAGGTCAACTAAATTATTCATCTTTTTTTGCCATTAGGCTAAGTAATTTATTCATATCTCCAGCATCCAATGGCTAACCTTGGTAGCCATGAAACTTTCTCATTCCTGAGTCCAAGCTGAGCATGAGTTGGTAAATTAGGCAGGTGGATAATGCTTTAACTAAACTTCACTTCAACTAAAGATTCTAACTTTTAGTTTGGCTAAAACACGACTGTGATCACACGGCTTGATTTAGATGTGAGCCAGGGTTGGCTCTCAACAATAATTTCATGGCTTTTACTAATTTATAATATTTTTGTCCTCATGTATAATTTTCTGGTAAGCTTATGATTATTGCTTTGAAATCTAGTAAGTGTCTGAATATCTAAAAGTGTATCGCCTGCCCCAGGAGTTCAAGTCAAACCACCAAAGTGGACCGGGCATCCCATGTTCTCCTTTGCACTGGCACTTGTCTTTGGTTAGCCAGCTCAGGGAGTTAAATCAGCAGAGTGTGACTTGCTTTGCAAAGGAAAAAAAAAAGGGAGAGAGTTGTTTTCTGCTGTCTGAGCCTGGGGTGGGATGACCGGTGCGGGAGTGTGGGGCTGGAAGGATGGCAGCAGCACCGGCTTTGGTCGGTTGAAGTTGCTGGGGAACGGTATCTCAACTGTATGTCACGTGCACAACCGATTAAATGCTTCACATGGTCCCCGGTTCCTTCCAGAGTTAGTGTCAGCCTTGCCATCTCCTCCATCCTGTGTCTGATCTCATCACCCCTCCACTCACATAGCTCTGCTGCCTTACCTGTCCCCATGAGGTGCGTATCTGGAGTAGAGCAGCTGGTTGCCAGCTAGTCCCACCCCAATCCATAGCACCAGTTTTGGTTTCACTTATTTTGTGTTCCCCTGGTGAGAGGTAAAGGTTAAATATTTCACCTAATTATCAGAGTGAAAAAAACCTTCCAGGTGGGGGGCGGGGGGGAGAGAGAGAGAGAGAGAGGAGTAAGGAGGAAACAAAAGCCAGTTGGGATTTTCTTGGGGCTTTTTACACCCATTAAGGGGCTTACCCACCAGTTTGAAAACTGCAGGTCTGTGTTGCACATTTTATTTATAACCAACATTTTAGGTAAAGGGGATATTTTTTGAATGAAGTGCCTTGCTTTTTCAAGAGCTTGGCATAATTAGGCTGTGGGACTTTTGTCAGCCTTGCAGCAAGAGTTTACAAGGGTTTTTTTTTTAAGAGTAAGACATGAGCAGAAAGAAGCGGGTGAAGACACATGGCAGTTTTTCTTAAAGTAATTTCCAATTTGCCGCCAAATTCTCTCCAAGCAGAGAAGTTTGGGGGAGATTAGTTTGATTTGGTAAATATTTAGGGCAGAGGTAATAGGATTTTATAGATCACGTCCATCCTGCACGGCATGGGAATTACGGGTGCATAGCATTTATTTGCTCGATAGCTTTACCATTTAGTAAACCCACCCATCTGAAGTGAGTAAAAATAAAGCGCTTTTTGGTGTAGTACCATTAGCTTATCGACGTCAGATACCAGCTCTTGTGGTTTTAGATTCAAACCATGTTAAGTGGCTGTGGCTACAGGCGTTGGCAGAGGACTTTCAAAGGCTGCATGGTGAACAGCCCTGCAGGAGGGATTAGAGCTGGGTGGGGGTTAATCACATTCAGCATCCAACAGGCTGTGATAAACCCCAGCCCTTGTGTTTTCAGAGGCTGCACAGTGGAGTTCTCAGAGATCTTGAGCGTCAAAATCAGAAAAAGGAGAATATTCGCCTGCTAGAAGAGCAGATTGCTTTGACAACGCAGCTTATGGAAGAAAGAGACAAGGCGCTAATGGAAAAAGGATCCCAGCAGTCCTAGGCACAGACCTGAGTCATCAGAGGTTTGATTAAAGACATTTGGAGATCATTGGTATCTAACTACGTGCAAGTGTTTCAGCTAACAGAGGTAATCTGTGAAAGACTGTTTCTTTTGTATAGGTTATAATCCAGTCCCAAAAGCTGTAGGGCGGACACAAAACATTTCCTCTGTCATCCGTACTTTGACTGTGGAAACTTGGCCAGCACATCCAGCGTGGATGGACTTGTCAATGTGGGGAGGAGTAGCTCCTTGTTATGCAAACACCATCTAGGATGGCTAATAATGTACACATGAGTGGGCTGCTGAGCCGCCACGATGATGAAGCCACCAGGACCTCCACCTCAGAGGGCCTGGAGGAGGGTGAGGTGGAAGGGGAGACCCTCCTGATTGTTGAGTCTGAGGACCAGGCTTCAGTGGATTTATCGCATGACCAGAGCGGAGACTCTCTGAACAGCGACGAAGGTGACGCGTCCTGGATGGAGGAGATGTCCTATTACTGTGAGAAGTGCCAGAAGTGGATTCCAGCAAGTAAGCCTGCCAGTTGTGTTGTGTCGTGTCTTGCTTGCATCACGGGGGTTGTTGTTTGCAAGGTGGTTACACTGTCCTGCATACCTGTTTTACGGGGCAGCCCTTGTATAGCTGTATCCCATCCTACGTTGGAGGAGAAAGGCTGTCTCGGCATTGTGTGGAGCCCAGCAGCCTGATGCCAGTGATGTGCATTAGGCACTTTGATCCATGAACCGTGTGGGTGTCCAAAGCTGTCATTCCCTGTAAAGAAATGGGACTGTCTTCTTTAATTAGTAAAGAACCAGGGTATGACTTCAGAAACATGCACACCCTCCCGAGTATTGCTGCTGGTGTGTTTAGGGGACTTTGGCCAAGCGACTTGGCCTCTCTGCTCCCTCAGATAAAGATAATGACCCTTGCTGTAAAGATCTTCCTGTGGAGGAAAAGGGATACTGTTACTTTATTTTTTTTTTTCCTGGTCAGTTTGTCGCATCTGTGGAGCATATGGCTAAATTTCAACCTTAATGGTTTCCCAATAATGTGCATGTAATTTAGCTTTCAGAGAAGCGTGTCCAGCCTGTAGCAGCTAGCTTTGGGAGGAGTTTGGAGCAAGCTGCAGAACTTGATCCCTCTGCTACTGCTGCTTGACATAAGATATATGCTGTTAGCAACATAACAGACCATACTTTCTAAATTCTGGATTATCGGATCTATTATTAGATCCAAAAGCTAGATATTGCTAAGCACTGTTTTTTGTGGGTTTTTTGTTTTGTTTTAATTTGGGTTTTGGGGTTTTTGTTTTTTTGTTTGTTTGTTTGTGGCTAGAAAGAGTGAACTCTTCAGGTGGCACCTGCCTTGCAGATATGTCAGAGCTGCCCTTTTTGCCATCTTAGAATTTGCCAAAAGTTACAGTGTAGAAATATCCTCTCAAGGCATGTTAGTGAGTGTTTTGATGTTAATGTAATGGAACCAGCATCGTACTATTAAGGTAGTATGCTGTTAAAGGGAGATGTTAACTTGAAATGCATTAATAAAAAAAAAAGTGGAGTGGAGTTAAAGGTAGCATAAGATATCTCATCTTAGAGCACTTGATTTAACACTCAGTTTGTTTTATTTTACAAAGATGTTCCTCTCTCTCGTTGCTGTGGAACAAATCCAAAGAGCAGAAAAAGCCAGTCACAGAGCAACAGTAACTAGATAAAAGTGTGCAAAGTAAATGAGTTGGAAAAGGGAAATACTGCTCTCTCCGCTCGTTGTTCAGTTATACGGCTATCAGTTGTCACTTGTGAAAGTCACCAACATGCTCAGACAAACGATCGCTTTTTACATTGAATTGCCATCTAGAAGTTCTGTTCATCTACTAAGTGTGTGTGGGGGGGTTTCCCCATCGGACATAGGTGCAACTTTAATAGCTAGATTCTGCAATTCACTACGGAAGCAGAGCATCCATATATTGCTAAATGCTTGATCTGGTGTCGTTATACAGTAAAAGAGATGTCATACTTTTCGAGAAAGACCTTTTGTGTGTGAATTTTCAGAAATGCTAAAGTCTTAACTGTTTCTCTGTCCCATGATTTTATTTTTTAATTTTTCATATTTGTGTAAATTAAGCCCTGGTGAGTTTAGAAGTCCTGATTCATATGATGTTTTTTTTTCCTCTGCTGCAGAAACATAGAATTAGAGTCTGTAACTTTGGATGCGTGGAGTTTTACAGGTGGCTCTATCCCAGCGGATCACTTTTGTTCAGACAAACTTTTATGCAGGGCTAGCTTTACACAGCAAAGCATAGGCTGAAGCACTTTGCTGATTTGGGATCTAATGCATCAACTGCAATAAAGAAAAAGTATTTCCTGATAATGTTGGGCTGGTCTTGTGGCTGTCAGTCTCAAGGAAAGAAGATCTTCCCCTGACAGGAGAAATAAATACCTTAAAGCTTCACAACGTCTGCTGCAGTGCATCCTGGAGGCTGCTGTAAACAGGGACTGACAACCTTACTTTAGTAACAGTTTGTGGACAGGGAAAGAGAGAGGTGTAAAGACATGTAGCAGTGAGTGGAAAGATTACATGGAAGAGAAAGCTTGTATATTCTGATCGCTTTTGCAGTAGCTACCTTTTTTAACAGGTCAGCTTTTTTTAAAGTAGAGTGGGAAAAGTTATTTATTGAAGTATATGGGTTATCCTGGGAAAGAAAGAAGGAATGAGAAATGCAGCAGAAACAAGGAAATGCTTGGCTTTGTACCTGCATTCAGATGTTAAGTAGAACGCCCCTTTTTTATGCCTGTGCTTTTCAGTTGGTCACTGCTGGCTGCTGCAACTGTGAAATGAATCTGCACCTTCCATTGCAGCGAGTTCTGATGCTTCCTGGGAACTGTCTGCGTCTCCGGACTCTGGGGAAAAAGGCAAAAAGTACTTTTCTGCCTGATGTTGTGGGAAATCCAAATCTCCTTTGCAGCACTTTTTCCTATAAAAGGACCAAGAAATTGATTTTTGCCTATTCATTTTAGGTCAACTGAGAGAACAGCTCAGCTACCTCAAAGGAGATAACTTTTTCAGATTTACTTGCTCCGATTGCTCAGAAGATGGGAAGGAGCAATTTGAACGGCTGAGATTAACATGGCAACAAGTAAGTAAAACGTTTGTGCCAGCAGAACAACCACAGGACTTTCTAAAATTGTTGTTTGTTGTGTATGTGCTACCTAGAAAAGGAGGATCAGGTATAGGTAACAAAGAAACATATGCACGAACTTCAGAAATTAATTAGCTAAGGATTGCCTGCATATTAGAACTTCGGCATTTGGCAGGTAAATTGAAAGATAATTGTACAAACCACATTCCTTTTTTTTTTTTTCTTTTTCTTTTTTTTTTTTCTTCCTTCCCTGTATGTTGCTCATGAATTCATGGCTTCAGGCAGGTTTGGAAAAGCAAAATGGGTGCAATTTGGCTGCTAGGCAAGAACAGTTTTTTGTGTATATGAGCAAATGTAAAACTAGTGAGGTGGCAACATACAAACAGGAAGCTTGCCAGCTCCCTGAATGCAAAGCTCCAACCTGGCTGCTTACTCACTAGGAACAGTCCTTGCTGGAATTTGCTATTTCAGTCACTTGCACACCTGAGCAATCAAAATAATTTGCATTATACAGCAACCACCATATGGGTAGACTGATGCACATCATCTTGAAGCAGCGTGCTGGAGGGGCAGGCAGGCAGTGCTGGCTGCCTCTGCATAAAATGAATTTGATCAGGCGGTAGCTGTTGCTCAGCATTAAGTGTTTCCACATGCTGAGCATCGGGCAGTATGTGCGAGACATCTATTTGCATCCTTTGGGACAGTAGTGGTGTGTTGTCTCATAATAGATCATTTAAAACATCAGTTGTAACTCCTGCAGTGCTTTCTCATGGAGCCCAGTGCAGGGCTGCACAGGAGAAAAGGTTGGCGTAGCAGTCTGTGGCTAGCAGACCGGCAGAGTTCCAGCAAGTTACAGATCTGGAGAGCAAAGGCTGCTAGCATTACACCCAGGTCTCTTCAGAGTGGCATGGGGAAGGGAGAGACAAAATCAAAACAGGTGAGGAATAAAGTTTACTAGTGAAGAGACTATCTCTCTAGGCTTCCAGCAGCCAGAGCTGCTGCTGCTTCTGGGTAAGTCGAATTGAAGGAAGTGGTCAAATCAACTTATCTGAAGTAGGAAAAATGGGGACAGTGATTACTGGATCTTTTTTTTTTTGAGGGTATGTGGCCTCAACAGGTCCTTATCTTTAGCTAGCTGAAAAGAGAATTGTTTTTGAAGTCCTGAGTTAAAAAACACAAAACCCTAGATAAATAGTTATCAAGCTAAGAGGGGTTGTGAGGCAGAAATAGGGTACAGGGGACATTAAGGCTGGCTGTATGTCCTCATTTTGGCATCTTCAGCAATGCATTCCAGAAGGCTATGGCCCACTGCGAGGAGACCCATCTCCTTAAGAAAAATACGTTTCAAACTTCTCTGACAGTGAAGAACAAGTCCCTACTGGAAGTAGTATCCAACCGAGGCTGTGTGATTGTTGAAAGATGGTCCCAGCCCAGCTGATTTTAGTTGTATTCAAATGAGTTGGGTAAATGTAATTAACAGTTGGTCACCTAGGATTTACTTACAAAGAGGTGTGATATTTTTCAAACCTGCCCTTTAGTTTAGGCATGTAATAGGTCAGACTGAATTTGGTTGTGAAGCATGTGAATGAGCTGTAAATGTTTAATGTGTTTAATGAAGATCACCTGGAGACAAACTTAATTCTTGTATACCCAGAACAATTAGTAGATATAGTGTAATTTTACAGAGAGTTTATAGTCTGCTCAGTTTGAAATGTAACAGTAAGTATTTAGAAGAACCATTGTCACTATATGGATTAGAAGGTGGGATTACTTGTGACCATTTTTTTTAAAGACTTTTTTTCCTACCTCCACACTACATTCAGATCCCAGCTGTGATATAATTCATTTATACAACTGCTGCAAAAGCTTGTATCTCAGCATAAACCTGCATAACTAGGCAGCTTGTTATTCCCCTGGGATGGAGAAATTGCTGGGAGAATGTGCATCTAACAATAGAAAGACGAGAATGGGCAGCATGAAAGCAGGAAGATGGATTGCAGAAGTTGCCTATGAGATGTTGCAAAAACAGGATATTTATGAGGGAGCAAAGATTTGTGTGTGTGTGTGGCGGCTGTGGGGGACAGTTCAGCAGATGAAACAGAAAAGATTCACTTGTATCCAACACTTTCTGTTCCAGGTTGTCATGCTGGCAATGTACAATTTGTCTCTGGAAGGAACGGGCCGTCAGGGATACTTCAGATGGAAAGAAGATATTTGTGCTTTTATTGAGAAACACTGGACTTTCTTATTAGGGAACAGGTAAAGACGTGATGTTTTCCTGAAGGTCTGGTTGGTGAGCCAAAGGAATTAAAACCTGTTATACAGATGGACAATAATCCTGGTTAATTTGGTGATGTCTCTGTTGAGCCTCACTAGTGAGAAAATTGGAGGGTTTAATATTGAGAACCTGAATGTAGGCATGAGGGGTACTCTTGAGAAAGAATAAACATTTCTTAGTGGGGAAAAACAACCCCAAGGATGTCATACAAAAGCAATGTAAATGCATATATTCTGGGTTATTTCTTATCTTCCTGTAGGTAGTGTATGAACCTGCAAAACCTTTGAGTATTTCTAAATAGACACAATGGATGGGCTAGGCCTGACATCACCAGGCTTTAAAGAGGAAAAAAAAAAAAAGAGGTCCAGCAAAGTACCGTGTTACTTGGCTATAAAGCTGGCATGGACCCAGTTCTCCAAAAAGGAAAATTGTGCCTTGTCTGTTAGCTTGTTTTGGATCTTAATAAAATAGCTTTTACATAGAGGGCATTACAAACTGCTGAAATGTTTTTCAGTGTGTGTAAAGAAAGGAGCTGTCAGAGTAAGAACCCTTCTTGTAAAGGGCAGCTTTTGCGGCGCAATGAGTTGTGCGCTGTATAGGTGAACGGCACATTTTTTCTGAGCGCGCTGAAGCTGTCAAACCCAAGTCTCACTGTTAATGCATGTGCTACGGCGGCAGGAAAGGAACTGAGCAAGCCTCTGAAGCTGTAGATTTGATTGACTTCACAGCTTCTTTTCTTCCCCAGGGATTTCTCTGTTGTAAGATCTGGCCTTTCCCCTAACCAGATTTGCTCTTTGGCTTTGCTTTCATTGCTTGTCTGTGCCTCCTTGCTCTGTTCTCAGAAATGTTAGCATTTGTCCCCTCTGGAAACAACGGGGACCCTGACAGGAAGGCAGCTGATGGCCCATTGTCCCTCGCTCAGGGAGCCATCACCTCCCAGGGTTTGCTGCTGCCTTTCGAGACCTGCCCTGGGAACTGGGCACTCCTTGCTCTGATTAAATTCAGATGAAGTGATTACTGGCCTCAGACGTAGTCTCCCCACTTGCCTGGACAAGCCACTGATGGAGCAGGGACAGCTGAACCATGTGTGTAGCGGTTCAAGGCGTGCCATGCTTTGCTTCCTTGGCATATTAAAGCACAGCTTATCCAGACTTACTGTAACGCTCCAGACTCTGATCTGCAGTGCTTGAGTTTAATCCCTGACATTTGAGTACCCCAAGGTGTGTAATTAGCAACACTCAGACAGCAGCGAATACCTGCTTGGCCGAGCCTAGCCTGAGTACTGAAGTTTTTGGCAGTGGAGGTGTGCAAAGGCAAGGAGGAATCCCGAGATCCTGTGCAAATAAGGGTTTAGTCTCTACACCATGAACCTAATTCTCCAGTAGCCAAGGGATTACCTCCGTTACTGGGGCAATTTTTTAATATTTCTTCTCACGTCTTCCCTAAAAGATGATTTAGTTAGCCCTGTGACTAGTTCTTAGAGGAACAAAAATTACTCAGATGCCCAGTAGAGTATGCTGCCCTGCACAATGAAAGGCTTAAACGCAGCTCCCTGCCTCCAAGTGGCCAAAAATGTGCTTCAAAAATAGTTCAGTAAGTGTGGCTGACTGGTGTGTTGACTAGTATGTTGACTCTTCCCCATGCTGCAGGAGAAATTTTATGGCAGAAACCCCCAAGCAGAGGTAGGGCTCCAGTATATATCACACGCATGTGTCTGTGGGACAAGCATACATACTCTGCTTCCTGCAGGTCCGTTGTCCTCTGTGATTTATTTGTCAGGCCCCTAACTCTGCTCCTCTGCAGTGCCTGACAGGGCTGCAGCTATGGAGGACAGAGTGGTCAGATCCCAACTCCTTTGTGAATTCAGTCTTAAGGATCCTGTCCTACAGCTTTGGGAGCGTGCTTTGCTAAATGAAATCTCAAAGTAGTCAAGGCAGGCATTTGAATAAAGTTTGTTGTTCCTTCCATGTGAAGTGATGCCTTTATCGCTACCTTTCCCTTGCCTCTCCCATCCTGTACACCCAGAGTCCTGTTTGCTGTCTTCAGTAATGTAATATGGCTCTGCAATGTCAGGTCAACACAGCTATCACTAGGATCCTGTTCTTGTATCGTCAAATTGTTAATGAAGGTGGCAATGTCAGCATTTGAAAGCTGGGTGTTCCAGTGGCAGGGTAGACCTCTCCTCTGTAGGCTCAGCGTATGGTGGCTCATTGACAAAAGAAAAATTGGATCTCGCCATGCTGCATTTGCATGGCATTTATGGAGCATATGTACACAGCGCTTCATGCAGCAGAGCCCACCAGTACGTTGTAGCTTGCCCTTCAGAGTGGTTCTCTGTTTGAAAATAAATTAATCATTAGCCTCTTTGAGGATGGGGGTTTAGGGAGTACGTCATCCCCCTGCATCAGTGCCAGTGGCAGAAGCACTCTGCCCTTTCCATCTTGGTGGAGGGAGGAGGCTTCAGGATGAAAGCACAGCTGGCCTAACAGTGGGGACCTAACACTTGTTTTCCCCTCTTCCACTATAGGAAAAAGACCTCAACATGGTGGAGCACAGTTGCTGGCTGTCTCTCTGTGGGGAGCCCCTTGTTCTTCCGCTCAGGGGCACAGGAATTTGGAGAACCAGGGTGGTGGAAACTGGTTCATAATAAACCCCCAACAATGAAACCTGAAGGAGAGAAGTTGTCTGCATCTGCACTAAAGGCAAAAGGTAACTCTTTCCCCAATGGTGTGTAGGTTCCCAGCTGGGCCAGAGCTGACAGAGCTGGAAGACATGAGAAAAGTTCACTTAAAACAATGTGTTTGTGTGTACGGACAGTTATGGGGCATGATTTTTTTTTTTTTTTTTTTTTTTTTTTTTTNGCTCTGCTGTAATGCTTGATTTAAGATAACGGCATGTTGCACATGCTGTCATACGAGAAGCCTGTTATATTTTATTGCCTTCTTGCGTTGTGCTAACTGAATTAAAGGCTTTTCAGATTTGTTCAATTTTTTTCTAGCTGAAATCTACAATTTCTCTGCTCTGCTTTACCCTGGAGAGGGTTTTTTTATGTTTTGTCCACACTAGATGCAAATTCCCTTCTGTGCAGAGGAACAAAATTGGGGCTTAAAGGAGGCTTTAGTGGTGCATTGGCTACATGTCCTGGAGTAAATTTCTTGTATATTTTGAAAATACATCTTCTAAGATTTGCAGTCAATCTGTTTTCCTGACTGTATAGTACGTATCTAGTGACTGCAGGAGCTCAGTGTCTGTTAGAATAAGCAAACTACTTCTTTAGCAGCTTCAAAGCCACCTCTGGATCCCATCATTACTGTGGAAGGACTCAGGAAGCGGGTAAGCCGAAATCCAGTCGAATCAGCCATGGAGCTGAAGGAGAAGAGATCTCGCACTCAGGAAGCTAAGGATATTCGGAGAGCCCAGAAGGAGGCAGCCGGCTTCCTGGACCGGAGTACTTCCTCCACTCCTGTTAAATTCACCAGTCGAGGCCGTCGTCCTGATATCGTCCTTGAGAAAGGAGAGGTGATTGACTTCTCCTCCTTGAGCTCTTCAGATCGCACTCCTCTGACAAGCCCTTCACCTTCCCCATCTCTGGACTTCTCTGCTCCTGGTACTCCAGCCTCGCATTCAGCTACTCCCAGCCTTCTCTCAGAAGCAGATCTCATCCCAGATGTCATGCCACCACAGGCTCTGTTTCATGGTAAGAGATGCCATGTTTTTTCTTTAATAATAAGCCATACGTAGTTGTCAAGGAAGATGTTAAAAAAAAAAAAAAAAAAAACCTTACAATGAGCTGCAGGATCTTTTCAAGATAAGATGGAAAGTAACTGGTAACATTCTGTTTGTCTTAGTTGTGTATGAATCTTGATTAGTTTTCCATAGTTCTATTGCTGGCTTCTAAAGCCAGAAGGAACCACCATTATCATCTGCTGAGGGATCCTGAATAAACAGTGTGTAGAAGATTTCACCTAGCAACTGCTGTACCACTCAGCATAAGCATTTCACTGCAACACAGATTACGCTGTTAGATAGCAACTCTAATTTTGCCTCAACTGTTTCTTAAATGGCAGAAATTTAGTTCTCTTGGTAATGTTCCAGTAGTTCTATAAGTTCAAACATCCCAATTAACAAATGTTACATTTCAGTCAGGTTGCAAAGCAGTGATGCAGGCTGAATGCTTTTAGTTCCTTAAGGAGCCAGACCCCAATCTAATTGGGGAAGTCGAGAATAAAGCACTTCTTGTTGGAAGGAAGGATAGTCAAGTTCTGTAGAGGGACAAATCCTTGCTTCTGTGACTCCTAACTGCTCCCTCAGTTTAAACAGAACTTCTCCAGGGTATGCTAGCTAAAGATATAGCTCACCAGCCTGACCATTTGATCCCCAGTCTTCAGGAATTTTCAACAATTTAACACTTGTCAAAGAGTATGAGCTTGCAGCTCAGGAGTGCCATGGCTTTGGATGCCAAACTGCAAGACACCTTAGGAGCAGGACTGATTCTGTGTCCTGAAATTGGACTCCTTAGGGTGTCTCCCGTCCAAAATCAGGAGGTCCAGAAAAATATAGAAAATGGAGTGTGTTGGGTAAACCCTCATTATTTCTCCTTAGCAGAAAAGTCCTGTGACAACCCTTCTTGAAATGGGGCTTTGATGTTTACATTTTTTTCCTGGATTATTTTCATCTGTTGAACAGATGATGAGGAGATGGAAGGAGATGGAGTCATAGACCCAGGAATAGAGTACGTGCCCCCTCCCAGTGGGACAGCCGGTGCTGGCACTGTGATAGCAAGTAGAAAAAAAGTGAAGACAGCTGAGCAGATCAAGCAAGAGGTGGAGAGTGAAGAAGAAAAAACAGAAAGGATGGAAGGTGACAGTGAAGATCCTGAAGAGTCAAATGCATCACTGCAGGTGAGGGTGCGAGACAAGAGGAAGCCACAGCTGGAGAAGGATGCTAAATCCAGAGCTCCCAAGCATACCTCTGTTAGCATCTATGAGGAAAAGCTGCTGCTGAAGAGACTGGAAGCTTGTCCCAATGCCATGAGCATGACCCCAGAGGCCCGGAGACTGAGGCGCAAGCTGATAGTCAGGCAGGCCAAGAGGGAAAGAGGACTGCCGCTCTTTGACTTGGACCAAGTTGTGAACGCTGCACTGCTCTTGGTTGATGGGATTTACGGAGCCAAAGAAGGAGGTGTTTCCAGGTCCCCAGTAGGGCAAGCAACATACAGAACTACTAGCCAGGACTTCAGAATCTTGGACAGATACCAGGTGAGTGTTTCCAGATCTAAGTGAGCTTTTGGCACTGGTTATTTTAGAGCTTTTGCTGCAGACAGCGGTGTCACCTTGAGGTTATCCGACTCTCAAAGTGAAAAGGATTATATGAACAAGACTTGGGGCTGTGGCCCCACCAATGCTCTCACAAGCTCCTTTCTTCTTGGGACGTGCTCATACAGCACAGCTATCTATCAGTGTCAGCACCACAAATGTCTATGTATTTGTACTCCAGCCCTGCCCAAACACTGATGGTAGAGGCCTGGAAGTACCCAAATAGGTGGTTGCTCTTTCGTGCTTATGTAGGAGGGAGATCACTTGCAGTGCTTTTCTGAGTGATGTGTGCGGCTCATAGGTTTGGGTGCTAAATCTGAGAGTGCACAACAGAGTCCTCTGAGGTGGGACTGTCATGCTGTGGGTCCAGTCCATCCTGTCAGATTGAAGGGCCTTTATTCTCCCTCTGTTGGTGTGATTCCCCTGTGTGAAGTCATTGACTGACCTTCCTGAAATGTTCTGCATTTTTTTGTACATACAGACAATGCTGCCTGCCATGAAGGGATATCGACAGCAGACAACAAAGTTTCTGTATCGACTGGTAGGCTCAGAAGACCTGCTGACAGATCACAGTATTGTCAGTCCTTACACATCCCGTGTCCTGAAACCTTACATCAGGTACAGGTGGTCAGAGGTTGAATTTGCTCTTGGCTTGTGAACTGACAGCCCACGGAGAGGGCATCTTTCTTGGGCAGTGCTCCTCACTCATCCTTGAAGTACAACCCAGTATACTATGGTACCCCTGAAAGAATAGTGGTTTATTTAGCTGAGTAGTTAAACTGGCTCTGCATTGGGAAGGGGAATCTCCAAGAGAGGGCAGGGTAGAGAGGGAATCACTGTAGTCATTCAATGCAAGTTGCACCTGCACGTGGGTCAGAACTGTGATTTCCTTGCTCCTGCTGTAAGGAGAGGTTGGCTTGGCATGCTGTGGATCCGGGAAGTGTCCTGGGCTCTGACACAAGGGTGTTTTTGCTGAGCTGGGTGCTGTTTTCCCACATAAATGGAAGACTCTGTTCTTTTGTTCCAAGTTGAGCGTGTCAGAAAATATTTCATGGGCAGTACCCATTCAGCTGCAGTGGCAGTTATTGTTGCTCACTCGCCTTTTGTGTTTGCTTTTCATGTTACTGGCAGGCGCGATTATGAGACAAAGCCCCCAAAACTCAGGCTGCTGGCAGAAATCCGGGCGTATCCATACAGGAATGATCTCAACTGGAAGGCTGAGCCAGAAGCACCCGTTGATTACTGCTATGTTCGCCCTAATCACATCCCCACTATAAACTCCATGTGCCACGAATTCTTCTGGCCTGGTAAGATTCTTTCAGTGCTCGGTTTTCTAAGAAGGAAGTGGTTTTGTTCAGAAAAAAATATTTTTTGGGCCAAATTTTTCTTCAGTTGGTGTCTGGCTCGGTTCTTAGAAAACCATTATCTGATGTCATAGGAATGCAGTTGAGATGGAGACATGGGTTTGGTGTCTTTGTCTTTTGAGATCATTTAGAACTGGGCAATTAGGTCCTAATTAGCACAGCACTTTCTTAAAGAAATAGGTTGTTTTGGGTAACACCATTGATGCCAATAGGAGTAGTTGGTTAGTAAAATTAAGCTTCCAGTGTTTTGCAGAATCAGGGGCTGAAGTAAACAGTTTTATACCAGAGATCTACTGCTCATCAGTTTCATGAGAAAGTTTCTTCCTAGCAGCCATAAGCTGGATATGTTGGAGTGAAATTTGGGAATTGCACTTAGAACTGCAAGCTTCACTGTGATGGCCTTTATTTCTTCAAGCCTCAGTATTTGCAAGGTATGGGAAAGCTTGGGTATCGATTTTTATGTGTCATTTCTTGAACTGTAGGCTCCTTGAGGACAGTGGCTCTCCTTTATGGGGGCAGTTATGAGGCTGTAGTCTTTAGTTCTTCTGAAATAATAATAGGGATGTTCGTCTACTGCGTGGGTCAGCTTCTGATCAGCAAAGAACGCAGCAGACTAATTTAGAAAAGCTCAGTACAAACAGTACACACCTTTATTCCAAGTAACTGTTTGCTTTACGTTTTGATTTGCAGATAGCGATTCAACAGGGTTTGTAGTTCAGCAGTGCTCATATGCTGCAGTCAGGATCGGAGCTCTTCGTGCTACTCATTGTCCAAATTGTACAATTCCAGGGGAGATAACGTGGCATACCTTCCCTTTCACAAGCTGTTTTGGAGCTCATGAGAGACACTTGCAATCCCAACAGAGGCTGAACCCCTTTGTCATAGTCTCTCCTCTTCTGATAATACATTTGAAGTTCTGGCCAAGTTGGGTCACACCTTCATTAAGTTCTTCAGGACTCACCCTGTTCTATTTAACATAAGGAGCGTGGGTGTGTTCCACCCGACTGTGAACCGTTCATCATTAATTCAGAAAGCTGACACTCCCATCGGCCTCCAAACAGGAATCAAAATCTCTTCCTTGGTATAAATTTTCTGAGGCTGGGATTATATGATTTATTGCACCTTGGTTCTGTTTTAGCAGGAGAGGTAAGCGAGGAGGTGATGCTTCAGGAGCTAAAGCACAGTGTCTTTGTGGACACGAAGGGTTTAGCTTCACAACGGGCTGCTACAACTGAGGAGGAGGTGGGATATGCAGCTGGGAGGCCATCATTAAGTCATCACTGTTGGGCAGAGAAATAGCTGTAATTCCGCCTAACTTCAGGCATCTGAAGCATGTGTGTTTGGGGGATGCTGTTGTCAGTAAATGACATCTTAGGTGCGCTCAGTTGCCTTCTAATAGTGATGCTCTCATTGACTGAATTATTAAGTTTTAGGGACTTCACTGGGTGGGGTGAGCCCAGGCCTTAGTTCTTCCACCTCTCCAAATCCTTCCCGTCAGAGCTCTTCTTGTTTCTCACAAGGCAGAAACAAGTTTGCAGGTAGTTACCGCAAATGAGCTGATGTGAAGCAAGATTCCCCCTTGTCTCTCACGGTATCTTGTGCCTTCATGTTCTAACGGGAAACATCTCCTGAGCAGACGAGTGGTAAACCATACTGAGCTAAGCATCTTCCTACAGGAATAACTGCGTGCTGAGGGGACGGCACCATTCCATCGACGCCAGTGTGCTCAGGGCAATGTGGCGTTCCTGTACAGACATGCTATAAGGCACTTCACAGTCAATTGCAGCCTTGAGATAATTAACGCGGCTCCCTATTGCCAATCGATTCCTCCCACGTCTTACTCCACCCAGCTTACTCTCGAGCAAGAAAATAATTCACCCGCTTATTTGTGCCTGGTGCCTTATGAAGTCTTGCCTCTCATCAAGAATGATAAACATTATTGGAAAACATACTTTGCTATTTTGTTATCCCATGTTCCAAATATATCTGCGATTGCCAGTTTGAGGCTGAAACTAACATTTATGGCACAGCTCCGCTATGTCTTGCACCTCATTCAGGGCCTGTCCACACAAATTACGAAGCAGTCTTCTGTGCCTTGAACTGCACTGCTTGGCCCTAACATGCTGTGTGGATCCTCTTAGGCTGTAGCAGCAATGTGATTAGGCAAGGTAACAAACTCCACTCAGAAGTCACCAGCCTCAGGTGTTTCTGTCCAGCCTCTGACTCACAGAAACACCACTGCCTGAGGAGGGTGCTTCATGCCCCAGATTAGAGAATTTGCATGCTAAAAGTAAATGTTTTGTTGAAAGCTGTGGTCAGGTTCACAGTGCAGTTCCACAAACAGTCGAGTATGCACGAGAGGAAGCAGCAGAAGCTCAAGGCCAGGTGGATAGGAACCTTAGGCAGGTAATGCTACCAAAGCTGAAGCCCAGTTTCATATCTGCTGCATCTGGAGAGAGTTTGCAGGAAGAACGGGCTGGTTCACCCAGTGTATCAGGCTGATACACTGTAAACTGCCCCCCTTTGCTTGTCTGCAGGCAGGTCCTCGGCATTTGCTGACTGGAATAGGAATGGTGTACACCAGCCTGGTGCTGGCCCAGCCCAGGTGAAATGAAGCAGCAAACCTTTATCCATTAATGTTACTGCAGCTCTTAGGAACCCTGGGCAAGGGGCATAAACTTACTAGGACCCAATCCAGCAAACATTTGCACATGCAAATATCTTTATCCACATGCATATTTAGAACTGGGTCCTTAGAGTCTGCTGATACAGCTCAGAATATAAACCAAGAAAAGATTAGTTGAGTACTGAGATCATGTGATTTTTTTTTTTTTAAACCATCCTGGTTTAGAGAACATGCTTTTTGAGTTTTAGTTTCATCCTTGAGTCATTTGGGAGGAAATCAGCTTGCTTAATTTCTCCATGCAAGAATCCCCACTAGTAAGCAGGTCTCATTTTCTCTGTGTGTTTTGTTGAAGCATCTCTCGATATCAGAGCTTTGAAATACAGGTAAAAAGAAGGGATAAAGTGAGTGTTTCTAAAAGGCCTTAAAACCCTGAATTTCTGTGCAAGTGTGACACTTTTCTTTTGGTTTGCAGTGCTTTCACCTGCTGTTTCTCTCTTTCTCTGTAGGAATTGATTTGTCAGAATGCCTGCAGTATCCAGACTTCAGCGTTGTTGTCCTTTACAAGAAAGTTATTATTGCCTTTGGCTTTATGGTGCCAGATGTGAAATACAATGAAGCTTACATTTCCTTTCTGTTAGTTCACCCTGAGTGGAGAAGAGCTGGGATTGCAACCTTCATGATTTACCATCTTATCCAGGTAATGAAAAAAAATCCCATGTCTCTGCTAAAGAACTAGCTCTCCCTTCTTCCTTGTGTGCACACATGCAAATATTAGAAAGTAAGTAGTGTTGTGTGCTTACACACCTGCACAGATTGTCAGCAGCCCATGTGAACATTTATGGGGGGAAATCACTTCAAAAGCAGAAACTAAAATGTATTTAGAAGAATAACCATACTAGATAGGTCCTCAGAATTAGCGAGGTGCTATAGACTTTGACTGTCTTGGGATTAACTTTGCGTTCTTCAGTGGTCAATAGTTCACATAACAGTAATACCGTAAATTTGGGGTTTAAAGGAGAAAATGAGATAATAGTGGGGGAGGTTCAGTTAGAATCTATTGCAGCTTTCTTGGCTACACCTGGAGGTTTATTTGGTGACCAGGGCCGTTGCATTAAATCACTTACTGATCTTAATCGTTCTCTTTCACTGTTAATACTCTGGTTCAAACCCAGCTGAGTTGAAGATAAAGAATAAGTGTTTGCAACCTCATTCAAATTTGTTCAAACTAGCTTGTACTGGGCTCTGTTCCACAGGGACACTTGGGAAAATTAATCTGAACTAACTAAATGGGTGGTATTAAAGTAGTTAAACTTGATTAAATCTCTGAATGAATACTGTTATTCAGGTGTCCTTAATTCCATTCACTTTTTTGAATTAAATTGCAGGAAAGCCAGCTTAATTTTGTGTAAGAACACAGACAGGTGTCCTTTTCAGAGCCCAACTGTGCCTCTTCAGAGCCCACAGTTTTACCACTCCCTGAACTGTCTTGGCAGAGCTGCGAATGTGAAACATTTCTTAACTTGTTTTAGTCAAGATGAGCTGCACTAGCAAAAACTCGCCATTGAAACTCTTTTTCCTCATACTCATTTGGCTGAAGAGAGGTAGGGAGTGCTGGCAGAGCCTTGGGAACAGTGATCTGTACCTTGGAGAAGCAGTTTCCACTGAGAGTAACTCTTCTGGGCCACCCGAGGGTAACTCTTCTACCTACACAGCTCTCTGCAGTGTCCACCTCTCTTTGCTCTACATGTTGACACAGGCCACTAACCAACCTACTTTAAATTCACCCCTTACATTTCCCAAGTGTCTCTGTTTAAAGTGTTTAAGTAAATTGCCCTCAACTGTAGTCTGTTGATGTGAGATGTCAACACCTAGTGAGAACAGGCATGAGTGATGCGCCAAGGTTTGCAGGGATCCAGCAGCTGGACTCATGTCTCTCCAGCAGAGTTGGGATGTGTTGGCAAGTCAGCTGTAGAAAATCATCACAGCTTTTTGTAGGATGTATCACAGCCAATTAACCTAATTCTGCTTGCAGGTAGACTAGCATAAAATTATCACATTGAGGAGAGCCAGGCAGGTTCGAGGCCGATTAGGCTTGCTAGCAATAAGAGAACACCAGTGTATTGTCAGCTCATGTTAGATTTATTCTTCTATTGCCAAGTATCTGTCAGTGGTAGAAGGCATTTATTCATGGAAGAGAAGAAATGGTGGTTGTGACCTTCTGTTCCTCAATCGCCAGATTGTACATGCTGCTTCACAGCCTGCTTGGGCTGACACCAGAGTCTGCTCTCTGTAGCTAGAGCCACTTCCATACACTATTTGGATTAAGAGTAATTCTCTGTCTCTTGGATCAGCGTGCCGAGTTTGGGGATGGATTCTTGAGAACAGCATAACCTAACAGAAAATGTGGTGATGGAAATGATGCTTTGATGGTGGGTTTGTTTTCAGAAGTTACCCTCTAACGCATCTGTCCCAGAGGACCAAACTGCATCATCTTAATATCTCATTCCAACTTCCTTCTCCCAGAAATGAATCCAGATTATTTTACCTTTTTTTTTTTTTGCTTTGTTTTGGTTTTTTTCCTTAAATCCCTGTGAGAGCTTTCCCTTTGAATAATCTACCATGGAAATTTCCTAAAGGGTGTTACTGTTCCCACTTAGAGTTACAATACATTCAATATAAATAGAATGCTATTAAAACACTAGATGAAAGCAGGAAAAAAATTATTGTATCGGCATCTTTATCAGAGAGCTGCTGGTTAGAATAATCTGGGATCTTTAAGGTAACTTCAGCCATGACATTTGCTGTCTGAACTGAATTCCCTGCCTTCTCAGGAGGCGAGTGCTGTGCCCTGAAGGATGGGAGAGGAGCTGGGTGGGATAGACAGGAATTCCAGCATGACAGCCCAGAGGTGAGCTGGGGCTGCTCACACGGTCCCAGAGAGCTCAGCTCTGTTTGCTGACAGGAAGGAGTGCTGCGCCTGATCCTCTGGCGCGTTTTGTCTTTTCTTCGGGCCATTGTTAATAAGTATTTGAGATCAGTGCTGTACACCAAGATTAGTTTTAATTAACAATTACTTAGCAATTGACAATGGAAAGCTGACAAATTATAATCCAAAACCTGCTTTCATTGTCAGAGAGTCCATGTTTCCCAGAAACAAAGGCTCAGAGAAACAGCACCGTTCCCTTCGCCTTTCAGCTGTTGCTATGTGTGGTAACTTCTGTGTCGAGGCCTGCGATTTTTCTCACATTTCCTCAGTAACTTGAATACCTGGACTGATGAATCTCTTCACCTCCGCATTCCCCCAGAGGCTGTCTCATTCTTTTGCTGTGATACTTTTTTTTTTTTTTTTTTCTCCTCCCTTGGCAGACCTGCATGGGCAAAGATGTAACCCTTCACGTCTCTGCAAGCAACCCTGCTATGCTGCTTTACCAAAAGTTTGGATTTAAGACCGAAGAATACATTTTGGATTTTTATGACAAATACTATCCCTTGGACAGCAAGGAGTGCAAGCACGCGTTCTTTCTCAGGCTGCGGCGCTGATCTGTCGGAGCTGTCTGGGGGTCTGCGAAAAGCCCAAACTGTCAAGCAAAGAACTACCACGGCTTTCAGCAGAGGATGTTGGCTGCCACGTGAGAGCTGGAACACACCGAAGTCTTTATCCCTAGGACTTTGAATGTCAACAGTGCTATGTTGTGTGCTGAAACTGCAATCCAAGGGGATTGATTCCTATGCTCCAAGGGGAGAGGCCTGGAAATGCCAAGTGGGACATGCTGAAACCACTGGAAGACTGAAATTCTTTATGGGGAGTTTTCCTGCCACTGTTACTTTGGAGAGCCTCACTGACAAACAAACAACAACAACAAAAACTCCAAACAAAAAAATACTTGTCACTGCAGAGGGGCCCCATGGATTTCGAATTTTGAAACCTCTCAAAAAAAAAAAAACCCCGCAGTTTTTTTGTTTCTGTTTTTGTTTATGGGAAATGAACATCTAAACTTAAATCATCCACAGTGTGTCTGTGATTTGATTGCTTTGTTAGGAACCATGTCTTGAATCCGTGAAGAGAAGCAAGATATTGGTGCATCTGGCTGGATGCTAATATTAGGAAAGTTCTAAACATGCCAGAACAGCAATACTGGAACCGTGTTTTAGGAATAATGAAGAGTGTGTGAACTCATGTGATCCCGAATGCAAGGCTCGGAGGAGATGTCTTTCTTCTGCTCCTTCCCTACTGCCTTCCTTTCCCCTTGTTGACCCTGTGCTCAATGTGAAGTTCTTGTAGTGCGCAGTGTTTTGTGTTCAGGAACAAGATGTCAAGCGGGTTTGTAGCTAGGTGAGGTAGGACACAACAGCTGCCAAATCAGCTCTTTGAAATCTTACAACCTATCTGCCAGTTGTTGATGCTGCAGATCAGCCCTTTGGGCACACCTCTAACCACAGAGCCAGCCTCGCAGGCTCCAGCATCCACCTCCTCCTGCTACAGACGCTCTGGCTAGAAGAAACCCAGAACAAAAGTCAGTGGTGACGTTTGAAATGCAGGCTCTGGTTTGTAGAAGCAATCTGTTTGCAGCCTGGAGGGAGGAGAGGGTAGAGGTGGGCCAGTTCCAGTTCTTGGAAGCATCTAGGCTGTGATTTCATGGCTCTATAAGTAAAGAGGAGAGCAAAGAAGAAATAACCAAGAATTAGAAAAATACAAACCCCAAACAATTTCTCTAGTGGTGGGGTCTCGTCCTTTTCCACAGTTCAGCAGCTTCTCTCTCTCCCTGACTTTTATTGCAGATGAACAACAGTAAGCTGGCAGTTTGCTCTGCTGCCTGACCAAAGGTCAGTCTGTGCATTTTAAATACAAATCACATCCACTGTGCTGTTCCTTTCACATCAAGCCCCACAGAGAGCTGCACAACAAATTTGTGACTTCTTTGTTCTTAATCCACTGTGTGTACCTGTTGGGTACCTGGCTATAGTAGTAGTTGCCTTAATGGAGTCTTCATTTTGGTAACAGCAGAGAGATGGACACAAAGTATGTTTTTGTGTAGCCCATGTACATCGTCACCAAAACAAAAACAGTGTTAGCGGGAGGGCAAAAGAACCCATCCAAGGGTTGTGTGCACTAACATCCATGCACATTTCTGCCTGCTTTATGACTATGTGAAAATTTTCAATGTTACTGATGTTATGAGTTAGCTGTACTTGGAAAGAAAAAAAAATCTGTCTTTATGAATGGAATTAAAGCCCTTCCCTTGGAAAAGCCTACCTGTAGTCATACTGTTTGTCAAGCTGTCTCTCCATCATCTTATTTCACTGAAATCTAGCAAACTCAAGTATGGCCGACAGAGGATGCAAAGCATGTGTGTGGACAGTAGAGCAAGGCAAGAAGCTCCTTATTTCTCTACTCAGCATCCACACAGAAGCTGCACACACGCAGGCCCCAGCAGGCTGTTTCCTTGCTAGCCAGAATTAGGAGATAAAAGATAGTCTGAAGAAGATGACCAATTCTGGATCATGTTCTCAAAGGTGACCGTGAAGATTTTGATGAGCTTTTTTGTTCTGTGCTTATGCCTCTGTGGCTTTGTGCCTCAGAGGGAGGATGCCAAGTGAAGAAGGTGTTAGAACAGCCCTGGGATTCCTGCTGTGCTGCGGACCGCTTGTTTTATCCAGGCAGTTCATTTACCCCCAGCTCCTCAAAGGCAATGAAGTGCCTTTGAGCCTTTGCATCTCAGCCATTTTGGATCTGTCTGTCACCTGGAAAAGTAGAAATACCAACATTTGCCTTCTTCAGGGAGACTGGTAAGAATGAGCTCATTAAAGGTTACAGGGGATGGAGATCAATATTGCTGTTCTGCAGGCTGCAGAGACACGAAATTGCTTTGCAGCTCCACAGGTCCACCACCATTTATGTGGACATGGCTTGTTACTTGCTAATTTGCCCACATTTCTTGGAAAATAAGCCAATTAACTGCTATACCTATTATATCCCACACTCCCAGGACTGTAGGCTTAAGTTTTGATCTCTTGGTCTTATCTTATGTGGAGGACACTCCACACCCTGTTCCTTAGTGCTGCCTGGGAAAATCTGGCACGGCTTTGAACTGCTTTCCGTGAGATCCTTCCCTGTTGATCCTAATGGCTTTGGTGAGAACAGGGTGCAAGCGTGGCTGGCTTGAGGATCACTTTGTTGGTGGTCTGGGCAAAGTGAATAGTCGTGACTCAAGAAGACCCTCCTGACTTGCAAAGGGATCCCAGCAAACCAGATCTGAAGGACGCTGGTGAAGCCTGCGGTATCTGTGTGTTATTTCCTCTTGGCAACTCAAGCTGTTTGTAAGAGACAGCTTCTACTCTGCTGGCTACATGGGTGAGCACAGAGCACAGAGGCACTGTTTGGTAAGCAGGAATTCACCTCCCACTTTCAGCAAGAGTCTTCCAAGGACAGGAGGTTGAGGCCAGCTTCGTAGCCGGCACTATGTGAAATCAGGTGTGCAATCAGATAGGAGCTGGCAGCCCTGGGGAAACGCACAAGGGTTGCCAGGGAGCTCTACCTGCCCTCACTAGGTCAGCACCAGAATTAGGCAGTCTCTGAAGTAGCTATAAAATAGCTGCTGCAGCTCCATCTCTCTGTTGTGGCTGCACAGGGACCACTTCCAGCCTCCTCTCAAGAGAATGTTTCCTCCCCAAAATGTTGAATAATGAGAAGCCCGAATGGCCTGTAGCAGCTTAAGGCTGCTGCTTGAATGGTCACGCGCAGCTGGCTTTCTCTGCAACGGATGAGGCTCCTCCAAGGCACACAATGAAGCAAACTGTGTGCCTTTAGTCCTCTGCTTGCCTCTTTGTGCTTTGGAGACCAGTGTGATGAGTTACGTTAGCTGCGATTAGAAAGCCAGCATCCACCCCCGCTTAATGACACGATTACTCCATGCTTCCCCGAGCTGCGCGGTGACTGTAGCGGTGATTGTGGTTGCCAAACGCAGCCCAGTTTACCAGAACAAAGTCTTCCTGGAGAATAAAGGTGGAACCTCACCCTTTTCTAATAGAGCAGCAAAGCCTGAACCTTTCCACGTGCTTGTCTGAGCTTTGATACTTCACAACCAGGAAGCTGCCCACTGTGGTCAGTTTATCATGCCCATTGATCTACAGTGGCTGAGCTGGGTAAATACTGGGATCATTCTGCATAGTAGTCAGTAATTCTGCAGAAGTAATACTTTGCAGTTTACTTTGAAAGAGAAGTCTCTTTCCTGAGAGTCCTAATGTTGCACACGTATGTGCTGAATGCTTCTTTTCAGGTTTCGGATTCAGTCTGGGGGAAGAAGCAAAAGTCTCCCTGGTCCATTCATTGCCACCTATGGTGTGAGGATGTGCTGTTTTGCAGACCCACCTGCTTGTGATGATAAGCTCTTAGCGAGTGGTTGAACTAAGCTGTCTTTATCCCTTGTCTCTGACTACTTTGCTTACACCAGCTTGCTCCAGGAGGTAACCTGGTCCATGGGGTTGCTTCCCTCCAGTCCTTGCGTTTTTTCTAGCGGAGACTCTCTCTGAGCAAACACTGCCTGCTGCATGAAGCAGTGCAGAAAACTGAGCCCCTGACACTGTGATGGGTGAGCAGCCAGTTCTTCCCCACAAAACCAGCTGCCTCCTGCCCCTGTGGCAGCCTGGGTCGGTGAGTTCAGGCGCTCCTGCTGCCTGTGGCAAGAACAGGCGGCCATTGCCACAGAGCAGTGGGACCATCTCTGTGGGGGTCCTGTCTCAACAGGACCCTTCCCACTGTGCTTCTCTACCAGCTCTGTCAACACAGAAACCCATGGCACCTTCTTATGGGTGTAATTAAGAAAAAAGGTCAAACTAGCAAACTTGTCCTCCTTCCCCTTGGATTTGTGCTGGGGGCTTTAAAAAAAGCATCTTTTTTCCTGCTGGCTCACGCCATACCCCAAGCTCCTCACGAATTACAAGGGTGCTTCTTGCCTGCCCTCACTGGCACCGCTGTGAGGGCTGCGCCCTGGCTGGTGCCGCTTTGTGTGGGGCGGTGTGGCGGTGGGGCTCGGCCCCCGTTCACGGGGAGGGAAGGGGAGCCCAGGGATGCCAAAAGCACGCCTCGCACGTCAGACCCGGGTCTGGCGGAGGCGTAAGGCCCAGAGGGAGGGTTGGGCTGGTCTGGTTCGTCCCTCAGGGTGCGAGGACGGGCTGCTCAGGGCTGCTGGGTTGGGGACGGCTGACGCTGCGCCGGGCCCCTGGCTCTGGTGATGGGTCCTGCCCTCACCCAGCCACGGCACCGCCCGCCGGGGCCTTCCCCAAGCACCGGCTCCCCAGGACGTGACGGGAGGGCGGGGCCGCCCCACCGCTCCCGGCGGCC